>ML742293.1:0-37597 GCA_009193465.1 Aspergillus avenaceus
TCTTGCTTTTTAATTCATGGAATAATATATAATGAACTGGGTCCTTATATAATCTCTTGAAGGAACACCCGCCACTTTCCGGCTACTCCAGGATGATCGGTGCTACGAGGCGCTGGTTCCAGCGCAATCGCAAGGGTCTTGCGATCGGGGCCGGAGTAATCGGTGCTGGCTACCTCGCAGGACAATATGTATTGTCGAAAATTTCAGAAGCACGAGAACGTATGAGTAGTGATCGAATCGCTCGAGAAAAGTGGGTAGCTTTTTCGTCACGTTATCATCGCGTGATCGAGGATCGTAACTGACAGTTGTTGCGACTTTTAGCTTAAGGCGACGCTTCGAACAAAATCAGACCGATTGCACTTATACCGTTCTGGCTCTCTTACCGACTGCCGCAGAGGGTATCTTGGAGGCTCTTCCGGTGGAGGAATTGACAAAGGAGCTACAGAGGAAACGAGCAGAGAGGCTGGCTCGGCTCAACGCCGGAGAAGGGACGGGATCAGATCTGAGTTCGATATCACCCAGTTTGCCAGAGGAAGACCGACGGAGCCTTTCTAGCTTTCAGAGCAATGGCTTCGTCCGCACAAGTCAATCAGGGCGGTCTACTGTTGAAGGAGATGGTGAAGCGCGGCCGAAACGGAATAAAACACAGCTTTGGAACGATGTCAAGATTACTTGTATGTCACCGTCACCTACCGTGTCGCACTAGCCTGGAAGCTTACCCGCTGGTCACAGCTATTACTAGGTCTTTCACCATGATCTATACCCTCTCCCTCTTGACCGTTTTCACGCGCATCCAGCTCAATCTCCTTGGCCGTCGGAACTACCTCTCTAGCGTAATATCCATGGCAACACCTCCTGCCGATGACTCGACGATCAGGCTGGAGAATAATGACGATGACGATCTTACGCAAACCCTAGGAAATGATTTTGAGACGAATCGACGATATCTTGCGTTCAGCTGGTGGTTACTTCACCGTGGCTGGAAGCAGCTAATGGGCGAGGTTCAAACGGCAGTTACAGAAGTCTTTGGTCCTCTTAATCCACGAGAAGATGTTTCACTGGCTAGACTGTCAGAACTCTTCTTGGAAATTCGGAAGAAAGTGGAAGGAAATACAGAAGAGGAGAGAAGGCGTGTTATACCCTCAACTTTAGCTAGCCCAATCCCTGCTAACCATTTGAATAGGCATAGGAAGTGGTTGTCGTATTTGCTCCCTCCTCGTGAAGAAGAGGAAGTGTTGTTAGAGGAGTCAGGTGTTCTTGGTGTGACAGAACCCACTACGTCTCAGACTGCATCCACGTTGCGGCATCTGTTGGATGAGACAGCCGACTTGATTGAATCTCCGACCTGTACCCGAGTTATGATGTTGTTGAACAATGAATGCTTCCAAACACTAATCCAGCAATGTACAGCCGACGCGTTCAAGTCGTTCTCGCAGGCACCACGAAGCGTCCCCCAATCATTCACGTCGGTCGCCACAGTTGTTCCTGGGCCCGAGACCTCAGAGCCAAAAGCCAAGTTAGCCAACGTGCTAGCGGTCATGGCCCGGCAGGCGCACGTCATAGGGAATGGCGCAAACCCTCCTAATTTATACCTGACTGCCATGGACCAAAGGGTTCGAGAGCTAGAAGCATTCTCAGCAGTGGTATACAGCTCGAATTTCGATTTTGAATTACTTTCTTCCGATGCGAAAACGGAGCCTTTGGGGGAGAGCACGCCTGGGTCCGACACAGTAATTGTTGCGAAGGGTGATTATGAGGATAACGAACGCAGTCGAAACGAAGAATCTTTCATGACAGCAGCCGGTGATGACACGGCATTTGAGCAGGCGTGGGGTAAGGCAGTGGAAGATAAGTCGCCTAGTGAAACAGCTGCATAACCCAACAGTTATATTTTTAAGGCGATCTTATCATTCCCATCGCTTGCAACATCGAGAATCGATACAATCTGGCTATTCATTTCCTGGCTTTAATCCTGGTGATTGTCAGGGGATGTAGTTTGTGTATTATATTCAGCCTAGATACATCGGAAGTAACTTTATGGGGGAATAGCAAGTAAGGGGACCGGATTGTGATCAAAGATCGCAATTCATAATGATTTTCATAAAATACCGCAATGTCATATTTATGCTATTATTCAGTTCCATGTGATCTCCCGGGGTTGTGGGGTTCGGTTATGTAAGCAACTTGTTGAAATGCGGGGGAAAAAGCATCTTTTAATTTGATTTTAGCTTTTGAAACAATGTCTGGGGTAGAAAACAAGAATACAAAGGACAAGATGAAAAAATAAGAAAACAGTGGCTTTTTCTTTTTCTTTTTCTTTTCCTTTTGGCTTCCTTGGTGTTACAATGCGATGTTAGAAATATCTTCGGAGAATAAAATCACTGTCACTTAGCTATCAGGTTCAAGATGATGAACCTCCCAAACCTTCATAGGATTAACTTGCAGATTTAATTCAGGCCGAGATCGGGGTCTAAATATCTAGCGCCAGTGTTAGTACCAGAATGAAAAGAAAATGGAATCCTCGGAGTTGAACCCGTTCAAATCTAGATCACGCTATTGGACTGAAAGAATTGTTATCCAACCAATGCTAATCTAGTGTTCTTGTTAGGCACGAGCTCGGTCAAGATCAGGGCCTTTTGGAATACGAGGAGAGAATGGCTGACTATGCCGATTATCCATTGGCGTTATCCCAACCCCTTAACATCGGCAAACATTGAAAATGACAGACTCGGCAAGAACCTTTTTTTCTTTCTTTCTTTCTTTCTTTCTTTCTTTCTTACCTCTCACTTTTTTTGTTTTGGATGTTGTTCCTGTCTTATCCTTTTCTTCGTGAAGGCCTTTGAAACAACTTGTTCAGCTGCCTCTGTAAAACAAGCCCTAGTGGACTCGAAATCATCATTTAGGATTGTTTTCAGTCCTGTCAGCACTCATAAAGTCTGTCTCCCACAATTAATCAGCAGAGGTAGAAACTCATACTCATCTATTTGTTCTAACGAGGGAAGAAAAAAAAAAGAAGAAGAAGTCTTGAAATCATCAGGGGATAATTTCTTACAGTGGCTTTCAGGATTCAAAATATAAGTATTTGGGGAAAGATTAGCCATGGGGTTCGACGGTGCGTGATACTAGTCATTTTTCCACATCCTATCATTAGGAAACAAAGCTGACATGAATCCCGCTTTACTAGAACAACTCAACCCTCAAGATGAAAAAGTCGAAAGTCAAGTTAATACCCAACTGGATGACCTTCCTTCGCTAAAGGATACCACGGAGCGCAAGCTAATGGCCAAAATTGACTGGCATATTGTACCATGCTTGTGCGTCATGTATTTGCTTGCATTTTTGGATCGGTACGCGCTCAGTAGATACTTTGGCCGTAATGGACAGCCCGTCTCATAATCCTATCTTTAAACACAGCGTGAACATCAGCAATGCGGCAGTCCTCGGCCTCCAGGAAGACCTAAATATTGTGGATGGAACAAAATACAACACTGCACTGACAATCTTCTTCGTCCCATATGTTATTTTCGAAATCCCCTCCAATATATTGCTTAAAAAACTTAAACCTCATGTGTGGTGTGAGTACTCTTCGACATGATATGAGCAGGTGACAAGGACTGACGCGCTGATGATATTTTATAGTGTCCGCGTGTATGTTCTTATTCGGCCTGGTTACTATCTGTCAAGGCTTAGTTTCGAATTGGGGCGGGTTGATGACGACACGATGGTTTCTAGGTAAAGACGAGTCATTCAACAATCTAAATGGAAGCTGCCAGCTAATATAGGTTATCTAGGAATGTTTGAAACTGGCATGTTCCCGGGCTGTATGTACTAACTCTGCTTCATTCTCCTATCGACGACGTAACAATTAACAATCATCTTCAGGCTTCTATCTTTTGGGTATGTGGTATAAGCGCAGCGAGGCACAAAAGAGGTTCAGTTTCTTCTTCAGCTCCACCACGCTTGCAGGTGCCTTTGGTGGCCTGCTGGCCAGTGGACTTGGGAAGATGGAAGGGGTCCGAGGCTACGGCGGCTGGCGCTGGGTCTTCATCATTGAGGGCCTCATCACCTGCATCGTCTCCCTCGTCTGGTTTTTCGTTATCCCGGATTTTCCAGAGGAGGTCAAATGGCTCACCGAAGAAGAGCGTGCGTTCATCCGAGCCAAACTGGCCAAGGATTCAGGTAGTGCCGGTCACGACGTCCACATTGGATTGCGCGATGTCTTGGAGGTCTTCAAAGATTGTAAGGATCACACCGAGCGCAAGATTTTGAGGACCAGGATTCTCACCATACACAACAGATAAGATATTCATCGGTGGTTTGATGTACTTTGGTCAAATCGTTACCGCATATGGTAAGAATGTTTTATATTCAATGATATAAGTGTATTTCTTGCTAACGAGCTACAGGTTACGCTTACTTTGCACCAACCATCATCAAGAGCTACGGCTATGATTGTATGTCTATTTTCTATACATCGTGCCCTGCTAATATGTTACCTTAGCAATCAAGACGCAGTTGTACTCGATCCCACCATGGGCGGCAGCTTGGGGATTCTCGATGTTGGTCGCAATCATATCCGACAAGACCAAGCATCGGTTTGCCTTCACTATTATCCCCATGCTGATTGCCATGGCTGGATTCGGCATCTTGTTAAATGTGCACGGGGAGGCACATCGCAATGTGCAGTATGGTGCCTTGTTCATGGTAACGTGTGGTTGCTACAGCGCTATGCCCGTTATCGTTTGCTGGTTCGCTATGAATCTGGCGGGCCATCGTAGGCGGAGTGTAGGGACGGCATGGCAAGTGGGCTTTGGTAACAGTGAGTGATCCTCCCAAAGCCTTGATCTTGGACGTCATAGCTGATATAAAGAGCAGTTGGTGGAATTATCTCCACGTACTCTTTTCTGAAGAAGGATGCACCGGAATATCGGCCTGGATATATTATCAGTATATCCTTCCTCACCTTTTCGGCGGTCTGTTGCATAGTCTACTTCGCAGCAGTTTGGTTCGACAACCGACGTCGCGATCAAATCATGGCTAATGGCACAGCTGTGCTTAGGGAAGACGAACAAGAACTACAGGGAGATATGGCACTGAACTACCGATATTCGTATTAGGGTTAGACATGACGTAGCAAATCGAATAAAGTTCGTACGGCATGACACCGGATTGTGAATACATGAGGGATCTCAATGACCCCTCAAAACATCTAAGTCAAGTCTGTGAACTGGTCAATTGAATTGAGAAGTGAAAATTTTTCTGTCCGATCAACAAATTTTGGAGCACACAAGCATCACAAACAAAGTGGATATTGAGCTAGATTTAAGGACATTCAATTGCATACAGCATTCAGATGGGTATGGATGACATAATGTCTTCTCGGTAAGACATCTGGTAGCCAATCAGGGGTGGAAAAGCACTAGCGAACCCTTAGCGTCGTAGAATGCTGAGTCAGCCACAGCGCACACAAGAAGCTGCGCCGCGGCTTGCTTTCCATCTTTCCTTCAACCATCTCTTCATCCTCGCAGAAGTGTGAGTATAGTACCCGACCTGGCACTATTATATCTATTTGAATGATAACTAATTGCTCATAGTCTCGAACACTCTACGAAGATGAGAGCTAAGTGGAGAAAGAAGCGCGTTCGTCGCCTTAAGCGTAAGCGCAGAAAGATGCGTGCCAGAAGGTGAGCTTTTACTCAAATCATTGCAGACCTATCCATTGAGGCATTGGCTAATATTCCGCACAGCAAATAAACGACTCGCCCAATCCATCTCAGTTTTTCATGCGGAGCTCAAGTTGAATGCCGAACATGACAACTAAACGACGTCACGATGATGATTCTTGTTTATGATCGTTTCGTTAGCCATTCCAATGAAACCTGACTGGTCTTGTTTTTACACTACACAATCTCGAATTCGGAGTCCGTCATTCAACGAAGATATACTTGCCACCAAAACTCGCGGACTTGTTAACGGTTTCGAATTTTGATCAGACAGGGATGCATCCTACGTATCCTTTGTTTCGGAGGGCGAATGTGTTTGGTGGGGTTTGGAGGGGCAGTGGAGGCAGTTTATGATTATCTCATGTATTGTTCTTACTTGACTGACCCTTTGGGTCCCGTATGGGAACTGGTCAATTACTCTTTCTTAGGGCTTAGGCTGTAGCTTTTCGGTTGCAGTCCAGGTTCTGAGCCGTGGAGAGGTCCTTGAGGATTTATTTCAATTTCAAAAAAAAAAAGTTCACAATGAAAGCCATGAACGATATGACTCTTGGGTAATTTATTATTCAATGTAAAGCGTGTAGATTGCTTCGAGACACAAAACTTCGTATAAGTCAATTCACAATATCAGGATTTCTTTGTGTGCGTTTGCGGTTGATCTCATTGATTGCCTGCTTCTCCGCCTTCAGTGCGGAGACTAATTCTGCCGATGAGTTCCGCCCAGCAATTTCTTTTTTTTTTTTGGTTCTTATCTTCTTAGCTTGCATTTTCTAGCTATTCAATCGAGTCTAGAAGGCCTCTTTGTCCGCCCAATTTTTTTTGTTAAAGAAATTTTTTCGCCTTTTGAAATAATCCGTGACATCGTAAAATGCCTTCGGATAAGGTGGAAAAGAAGCGCAAGCGCGCCTCGAACGGCCATGAGCGGCCTAGCAAAAAGCCCGCTCTTGAACTGCGTGACCTGCCTCCCCTAGCGGCCAGTGTCGTAGATGATGATAGTGAATTGGCTCCAGTGATCGGTACGCTCTGCATATATACTACACTCGCCATATACGGAAGGCTAACCGCAAATTAAGTGACCACGCCTGGTGTGAATGCGCCGCGGAGCCTCCGACTAAAGCCATATCTGAAAGACCGCGCAGCTTCCTCTACATCGACCCGGAACAAGGGCATCGTTTCCTCAGAACTCCTGTTGCAGTCGTCGGAGCACCCAAAAATGGATTTCGTGGGCCGCGAGGCTAACGATGATGCTGATTCACAACTAAAGCATTATATCGCAGTTGTGGACCCAGAAAAGAAGAGCTGGCAGTTTGTTGAGGTGCGCAAGGTCACTCTTCGAGGAGCAGTTAGGAGTACAAAACGGGCTGTGGAGGATGAGTCGGAGGCTGAAAGTGAGGAAGAGGAAATGGTATGTTCTCCCCCGGTTAATAAGCCTGGCCGCAATATGTCGTTGACACGCCCTTGTAGAAAACCATGCGCGCTCAGAAAACCGAACTCACCAACAGCTTCGGTACCAAACAAGCCCGTAAAGCAGCACAGTCGATGGCCGAGAACGCCCAATTGTCCAATGCCCCCGCTGGAGCTGCCTCTGCCGCGGAGTCTGCTATCCTCTCCTCTATGCCCCTCGACACTGCCACCGACATTGCCACCAAGGCTGCTTCCGTACAAGCCCAGGTTCAAGCCAACAAGCCCATCCCTCAGGCCAACCTGGATGCCTCCCATCCCTCCGACGTATATCCCCTCGACGTGCTTGTTCCCGGTGGTCTTTCCACGCTCCAGCAGCTCCCTGGTATCACGGAATGGCAGGAGACCGTCCACTCCGGCCAAGCGGTTTCCACTACCTCGCGTTATGTGTCTCGCCGTGTGGAGGCTGTCGTGAATTCCACAAATACCACCCAGCTCCAGGTCCTGCGCTTCATCTTCCTCCTCCTCGAACTCGCCCGCGGTCTCCGCCCTGGCAAAGAACGTGGCAGCAAACGTCTTCCTCCCCGAGAAGAACTCCGCCGCATTCTCTCCTCCCCCACTGGTGCCAAAAACGACACCACTGAGGCTCTTCCCGTTCCCGTCATCGACGCCGTCCGTCGTAAATTCGCCCCGCAAGGCAGCCAGATCACCAAGAACGACATTACCTTCATCCACACCACCATCTGTGCCCTGTCACTGCACATTCCCCCTCAACCGGCTAAGGACGGTGGCTCCAGCTCCCAGGGAGGCAACTCCCCCAACGAACTGGCAACAGACCCGTCCGATCTGCGCGATGATCTCCACCTAGAGAACCCAGTCATCACGCAGTACTTCCGCGAGTTGGGCTGCCGCATCGATAAGATCCGCGAGGCCGAATTCGCCAAGTGGAACATCAAGGGCGGCAAGGCCGAAGCTGCCGCTAGACGTGTGGCTAGATTGAAGGTCCCCCTCGTCTTCCCCAAGGTCAGTCGCGGTGGCAAGAAATAATCGGTGGTTTATCTTGGTTAACCCCCTTTTATCTCTCTGTCTCTGTTTTTTATTTGATTCAATGAAAAGAACTGTCCTTTGTTTTTCAAGGCCGTTCATTATGCGATTGGCGTTCGGCTTAGGTTGTATTACATGTACGTATTGTGAATAGATATTGAACTACAAAATCGTCTATATACCACGTGCCCTTTGTAAACTTACATCACTATACCTGAATGGTAGTGGTTATCGAGGGATATATGGCTATGACAATAATTGTAGTTGGTAGTAGTAGTTTACTCGGCAGATCACCTAATCGGTACATGATATTTGAACTATATATATTGGAAACCTCGGCATATCAGCGGTATTGAGAACTTCAAACTGGCTCGAGTGATCCGGCAATTCAAGGTAGAATCTGGTAATAAACAGTAGTAAATAGGTTCAATTTGGTTATAACCCAATACAACAGATAAAAAAGTTAATAATCGATCATAAACAATAATAAGTTATTATCATAGATAATACAGAAATATACAAAACCTCTTCAAAACAATAGACAATAGTCAATAATCAATACATACTATTCTACAATACAAAATATATGAAAAAGATACAGGCATTTGTTATTTTAATAATTTAAAACTACTATTAATTGTTGATAATTGTTTTCAACTATTTTTAATCATAAACATTAGATATCTAGTGTTGAGGGCTGTAAATACTTGTACATACGATCTTCACGAATCACGACCAACCCTACTCGGCCCACTGTGAAATGACATATATCAACCTTTTTAATTCTATTTCAAGTCGAAGAAAAAGCCGTATCCTTATATATCCTCGGTCCTTGTATACCATCCTGGTCTTTACGGAAGGTAAAGTTAGGTACGAGGTATTCTAGGTATTCTATTCTTTGGTCCACCCTCTTTCTCTCCTCTTGCTTCACTTTAGAGGGAAAAAAAAAAAAAAAAAAAAAAAAAAACAATAAAACAATAAAACATCACTGGCATGTCAGAGGCAACATGGAGCACATGAGGTAAGACAAGAGGAAATTACCAATGATTGTTGAGTGAATCAAATACTAACTTAAGGCTTGACTTTTCCTTTTCCCCCAAATTCTTTAACATTAAGATATCGGTTCACGTGCTCATGGTACCCTTAACATCTCTGGCAATTCCTAATCCAGGCAAACAAATTTAAATCAAGTGGACGAGCCTAATGCATGTAGTACATTATAATGTTTTCATACAGTTCGTATTGTAAAACACTGAGATTTAACCGAGGTAGAACTCGGACAAACACGTGTATCGGGCGTTGCGGCCTGTGGAATGAGGCTATGAGGCTATGATTATTTCAATTACAACTACAGCATACCATGGGCGAGTATAATGGAAAGTATACGAGTATGAGGTCAAATATAACATCTCTGTTTGAAAATAGTCCAAATGCCAGACTTGAAGAATCAGATAACGACAGGCTAAGCACGAGTCCCATAGTAATGTGTAGGGTAAGGAGCGGACGTGGATCGTATATAGGTATATATAACAGTCCACATAATCATAGATATCAGCCAGCTAGGATTGAGCCATCTCAAGCTGCTACCCCCACCGGGATCGAGGTGGCGGCAGCAGCAGCAGCAGCAGAGCGAACAGGTGTAGCTGTCTGCATCCGGGCGGTATGCCGGGCGGCAGCCATGGCTGCCTCGGCGAACTCTCGCTCCACAGCAGTCTCAAGGGCTTCACTGGTCTTTAACCCCAGCTGTGCGTCATTCCAGATTGGTTGGTTTTCCGCCTCAGCCCCCTCAACACCCACTCCGACAAAGCCGCCTTGAGCCTCCCAATCGCTGGTGCGCTTGATGCCGAGCTCATTCCAAACAGTCTGCACGGCTTGCACCAAATGCTCACGGTGCTCCTTAACGTGCCCGGGGGTAGGTGTGATGCGAAGTCTTTCTTCGCCCCGAGGAACCGTTGGGTAATTAATGGCCTGTACATAGATACCGTGCTCCTCCAGAAGTTTGTCGGAGGCCTGCCTAGCAACCTCAGCGTCACCAACTAGCAGCGGGATGATGTGAGAGGGGTTCGGGATGACGGGGATGTCCAAGTTCTTGAATGCCGCCTTCACCGCGCGAGTGTGCAACTGCTGCAGAACGCGATCACGCTGGTGGTTAGCCTGATATTGGATTGCGGTGTCCGCGCCAGCCATGGTGGCTGGCGGCAAGGATGTGGTGAAGATAAAGCCAGGAGCAAGCGAGCGGATCGTGTCTACCATAGCAGCAGATCCGGCAATGTATCCACCGACACAACCGTAGGCCTTACCCAAGGTGCCGGTGATGATGTCAATACGGTCCATCACAGTTCCTTTAGTACTGTGAGGGTTGACCGTGTCCTGGGAGGCGTAGATGTCGTAGTCAAGGTGTTCTGCAACACCCGCACCATGAGGTCCGTACATTCCAACGGCGTGGACCTCGTCTAAGAAAGTAATGGCACCATATTTGTCGGCAAGATCACAAATCTTTTCAATAGGTGCAATGGAGCCACACATACTATAAACGGATTCGAAGGCGATAATCTTGGGAACGTGGAGAGGCAGGGAAGCCAGCTTGGTCTCTAGATCCACGAGGTCGTTGTGCTTGAAAACCATCTTCTTGGCGCCGGAATGACGGATACCTTGGATCATAGAGGCATGGTTAAGGCTATCTGATAGGATAACACAGTCCGGCATTTTACTGCCCAGAGTTGCCAGTGTAGCATCGTTGGCTACGAAGCATGAGCTAAAGACTAACGCGCTTTCTTTGCCGTGCAACTTGGCCAAGGTACCCTCCAGGGCGACAGCATGCTGGTTGTGACCGGAAATATTGCGAGTACCCCCAGCACCAGCTCCGTAGGTATCTAAGGTCTTATGCATGCTCTCCAGCACTTCGAGGTTACGGCCCATACCAAGATAATCATTCGAGCACCAGACAGTCACCCGTTCCTCGGCGGACGCGGTGTGCGCCCGAGGAAATTCCTGCGCCAGGCGGTTGATGTTGTTGAAATAGCGATATGACTTGTCCTTGTGTTTCTTCTCCAATTCGGCGGTATAGAAAGCATTGTAGTCAAATGGAGCAGCCGTGGGAGTACGGAAAGTGGGGGCAGTGGGGGTCGCGTTGGATGGGTTCTTGACTTTCGAAAAACCAGGATGATTTGTCTGAGAGTTCTTGTAAACCTCTGCACTGACATTGGCGCCGTTGCCCGAGGTGGAATGCAACGATCTCTTGTTCGGAACAGAACGGAAATGCTTGTTACTGAGACCCGCCACACCGGCAGCGCAGGAGGTGAATCTTTTGGTACCCGCCAGGCGGGCGCTCTGGACCGCCAAAGCCTTGCTCATGACGGGACAACGACGAGCAAGAACCTGGAGATTCGACATGGTACCTCCACCGCTGGCACTAGGCCGAGTAGCGGTTGCGAGCGTACGCAGAGCGGCTGGAGAAGTGCGTTTGAGAAACGGACACATGGCCCGAGATTGCTGGAGGAGGGACTCCATGGGTGGTGAAATTTCGAAAAATCAATGAGGACGACAAAATAGAAGGGAATTGGACGTTTGAAGAGAATAGGAAGATGGGAAAAGGGATGAGGGAAGTAAGCAATAAATGAATGTCGACCGAAATGTAAGTCTCAATGGACTGATACTGCGCTATCCCTCTTTGGGCGAAAGACTCTCGGCGAGACTCTTCGGGCGATTACCATATCCTCCTGTCTGATTGGTCACCCGGCCCTAATTCGGGTGAGAAAGTCTTTTCAGATCGGGATTTACTTGTTTTGAAAAAAAAAAAAAAAAAAAAAAAAAAAATTAAAAAAAAAAAAAAAAAAAAAAAAAATGAACTTTCCCTCCATTTTATTTCCCTCTCATCCCCTCTCCTCCCCCCCTTCCCATTTAATTAAATCTTTTCATCGTCTCCCAACGTCTTAGGGTCGCTTCGTACACCAGGAATATATGCTGTTAATACAAGCCAGGATAATACCTGTCCACAAAAGAAGAAAAGTAAAGTATAAAATAGTTGAAATAAAAACAATTGAACCTGTGAACGCCATAAACCATAACTAGCCGTGCCAATGGTCAAGGTCATTATTACCTCAGCTGGGTCCTAAACCTCCATCACCATCAATCAGGCGTAACCGTTCCTTGGTAGTTTTGGCTCTTTTCGACGTGCCTTTTCCAGTCCCGCGTCCACGCCCACGTTTAGGGACCGGTGTCGACGACGGTGTACCCACGTTCTCGGCAGTCGACACAGGGGTGACCGCTCCGGATGGTTTAGCACTAGCATCATCAAAGTTTCCTTCGCCTACAGATTGGGCATGAGTCAGTGGCCATTCAACAAGCAAAAGGAACAATTAAGCACATACCTTCATGATACATGTCATCCAACGTGATATCCCTCTTTTTCTTCTGGGCAGCCTTCTTCCCACCTTTACCAGCACCAAATACTTCGCCTCGGTCGAGAGCTTCCTTCTCTTTCTGTTCAATGAGCTCGGCTTGTTCATCGTCTGCCAGCCACATGGCAATGTCCTTGGTCCGACTCTCACGGTTGCGAGTGTTGAAATCAACTCCACCAGCTGCGCCACCCGAGATGACCACCCGCTGCACTTCTTCTTTTTGTAGAGCTCGCTTTCGAATGCGCTCCTCGATAGTACCGCGCGTGATGAGGCGGTATACGGTGACTTGCCTCGTCTGACCAAGACGGTGAGCGCGATCCATGGCCTGAGAATCAATGGTCGGGTTCCAGTCCGAATCGTAGAAAATGACTGTATCGGCGGCCGTCAGGTTGATACCAAGACCACCGGCGCGGGTAGACAACAGGAACACGAAGATCTCTGGACGTTGCTGGAAATCGGCCACCGTATCGCGACGGTCTTCTAGCTTTGTGCTTCCATCCAAGCGACAATACTTGTAATTACGGTAAGTTAAGTATTCCTCCATAAGGTCAATCATGCGCGTCATCTGGAAGTAAAGCAGTACACGGTGACCACCCGCCTTGAGCTCTCGCAAAAGTTCGTCTAGTTTAGCTAGTTTACCTGAGTCGGTGACGAATCGCCTCATAGATGGCACTTCAATATGCGTATAGCGTCCCTTGGCGGAGATCGGCTGTGAAAGTGCTGGAGTAAGCGAGTAAGGAGCTGGGTCTAACTTCTGCTCCACAACCTGGTATTCCAGTTGTTTTGTAGAGGTGCCATATAAGGCATGTCTGATGGAGATATTGAACAGGCTATCGCTGATTTCGTTCAAGGGTGCTCGGCTGGGGCTAGTAATGGTAATTGGAGGCGCAGATGCTGCAGGACTGGCACAGGGCTCAATGATATTGAGACCTTCTTTTTCAAAGACAGTTTGCGCCACATTCGTGAGCTCTTTCATGTACCCTTCGGGCGCAATATCGTAGACGGCACACCGGTCATTGCGTTCTACAATATGGAACATAGTGTGAGGCAGTGTAGAAGCCGCCGTTTTCTCGTGGTCATCATAGACGACGTTGAGTCGGGACAATCGACCAACTTGCCCGCGACGGCCAACTGCTCGCTCAAATACACCTTGGTGTGATTGTTCATATGCCTCATTCACCGAAGTGTCAACGAAGCGCAAGAATGAAAAGGCGCCGTCTTCATCGATACTTTGCTTGATATTCTCCGGGGTGAAAATGTTCATCATGTGAGTCAGATACTTGCCGCGGAAGCCAGCTTGCAAGTTATCCGGCCCTGCTACGTCAACACGACCGCTAGATTTACATAGAAGGCGTGGCAAGGGGTATTCAATCAAGTTGCGCGTTGAGTACCCAATATCAACGTATTGGCCTTCCCGAACGAATGAAGCCGTTTCCGCAAAGTATGCAGTTGAGAAGGGTGATTTCGTCTCCGCCCGTTCGAATAGATCTGGGTGATTGCAGACCTTCCGGAACTGCATTACCAAGTTCATCAATGTCGTGCTGTCAGCCTCGTCACCGACGGCTGCTTTTTCGATAAGGTCCATAATGCTGACACGGTTTCGCAAATTGGTATAGTAAGCCCGTTGACGATATGTAAGATCGCAGAAAATATCCTTTTCGACCTTGTCTCCAAGTTCTTGTTGGACATGCTTCTTGACACGACGCAGCATGAAAGGCTTTAGGATCATGTGAAGACGCTTGAGCTGGTCTTCATTTAACTTTGTGTTGCTTTGAGCATGAGACTCGATATCCTTTGAGAACCATTCACTGAACTCATCGTGGGAATCGAATAAAGTAGGCATAATGAAGTGAAGAAGGGCCCATAGCTCTTGCATATTATTTTGAATAGGCGTACCGGTGAGTAGAAGGCGATTACGGCAATGGAACCCAAGAAGGTTCTTCCAACGGGAACTCTGTGATGATTTGATTGCCTGAGCTTCATCGAGTATCATATACTGCCATTTAACTTTCTGAAAGTATTGTGCGTCGAGGACAACAAGTTGATATGAGGTCACCAACACGTGGAATTCTGACTCCTTGGTGTATGTGATATGTTTCCGGTCCCAGAATTTGCGAAGGATCTTACGATCTTTCGCCGAGCCCCAGTATGGTAAAACCTTGATGTCTGGCACAAACTTCGTGATTTCCTGCTGCCAATTGTGTAAAGTTGACGCAGGAGCAATGACGAGGAACGGCCCCCAGATATTATGGACTTCCGCAAGGTAGGCCATCACTGAGATGGACTGAATGGTCTTGCCTAGACCCATCTCATCAGCCAAAATACCGTTGATACCTTGCTCGTAAAGGTTAACAAGCCAGTTCAGGCCCTTCAGCTGATATTCCTTGAGTTTCGCGGTAAGCATCGTCGGCTGTGAGATCTCAATGTCGCCCAAACTTGTAGGATTTTGGAAGTTTAGTTCGCCTTCGTCCAAGGCGGCCATCTGATCCTGCCCAGAGTTGAAAGCCCGTGCTCGATCTTGGGCCTCTTGGACAGCACTCTGTGCGTTCGCCATAGCTGCTTGTCGGAGAGCCGTTTCGTCTTCCGCATCGAAGTCAAGATCCTCAAAGTTGGTAACCTTGGAACTCCCGTCCGCAACGTTGGCAGAGTCAGTAGCGCCTTTACCGTGCTGAGCGGCCTCATCTGCACCATCAACCGCAGTGTCCCCGGAATCATCTCCCTCAGCACCTTTGATCTTCCGGCCGATGAAGTGAGAGTACAGCTCGGTCTGCGAGATGAGGAAGTTGAGCTTACGCCTTTGGCGGTTGGCTTCGCGCTCTGCCTCTGCTTTCTTGGCCGACTCAATTTCCTGTCTCTCGGCAAGGCGACGCAAATCGCGTTCTTCACGCTCGTTGCGCTTCCAAAAGGACATCATTTCGCGCATGGTCCGTTTGGCACGGGCCTGGGTATCCTTCATACTCTTGTTGGTACGTTCTTGCCATTTCCGAGATTGCTTGCTGGCTAATTGAGCTGTCTTGCGCAAATTCTCCTGGCGGGTGCTGAGAGAGAGGGCCTTGATGCGATAAACCTTGGGGATGTCTTTACGAGCAATATCTCGCCAAATCTGTTCGTATATCTGGTTGTAGCCCTTTGTTTCATATGCAGATAATGGTGCGGGACTGGGCTCTTTCGAACGGCTGCCTTTGGCTTCCTTCTTGAGGGATTCCTTACGCGGGTCCTCCTTGGGCGCAAGAGGTAATGGTTCATCATTTTCCATGGCTGCGTAGGCAGCCTCCGCCGCGTCCTTTTCGGCTTGCTTCTGCTCCTTCGACTTCTTGGGTCTGGTAACAGGGCCCCCCCGGCCAGACTTTCGCCTTGACGGGGAGCTCCGGCCAATGTGGAACGAGCTGGTAGTACCACCTTCGAGGTTTGGAGCCAGAGGAGTAACCTCGCCAATTTCTTCCGGCGCAGTCACTCCTTCCAGCGCTCTCTTGGTAGTTTTGATCTTCCTCTGGGCGCGCTCGGCCTCCCGCAAAAACTTGGCTTTCTCAGCTGAATCTTGAGCCTTGTTCGCCTTGCGCTCGGCTTCAAGTTTCTTTTGCATTTCTAGCCGCACTGTGTTTTCCCGACGGCGTTTCCTTTGCATGTCTTTCTTGCGCTCTTTTTCGTCTTGGATCTCTTTAGCTTGGACTTCTGCGATGACGGAGGATTCGTTGGCGATCCGAAATCGATCCATACCAGCAGAAGCTTGCTTTTCAAGCGACCTTCCCAAGGTGATCAAGAAGTCATTCCGACGACGCTGGATTATGCATTAGTAAGGTCGGTAAAAAATGTTGGTCATGAAATAAGAGACAGTATGCATCCTACCTTACGCCTGATACCCTCAGCCCGCTCTGCATCCAAAGCGCGTTTCTTACTCTTCATGTAATAGCGTTTGCATTCTTCCTCATAACCAGGAGCTTCGACATCGCTCTTTTCGGCATTGTCAATTTCTGTCATGTATTTGTTAATGGTCTCTGTTTCTCGCTCGGATAATAGGCGTCGGGCGACAGGTGCCCGAGGCTGAACTGAGGTTTTGGTAGGCTCGAGAAAACCGTTGGTCGAGGTGGTGTTGGCTGATTCATCCGCCTTATCTTGCTCAGTATTACGGCGGCGTTTTTCCGAGCTAGGCTTCTTCTCCAATCTAGGCAGCACTTGTTCTTGCTCTTTGGCTTTTTGATGAGAAGGAGCCTGTGTTGGCGGAGGCGGGCTAGATTGGGTGACAGTCTGTGACGTGGGTGCTAGCGGTGTTGGCGTGGTCTCTGGAGGCGGAGACTGGCATTTGGGGGGGGGGCGCTCTTCGGCCGGACCAGAAAGAATGCTAGCGAAAGACATGGGATCCGCAGCCCTAGCGGGTTTCTGCACGTAAAAACAAGAGACGCTTTAGTAAACAAATTTTCTCCCAACCCGGTACACGGGAGATGGAAAATCGCATAGCCAAGGGTTGACTTACTGCTTCCTTAGGAGGAGAGGCGGGCTTTTGTTCTCTCGCTACAGATGACGGATATCCAGTAACACCATGGCCCCCGATGTAAGAAGACTCGGCCTCCTTTTTGGGGGAGAGCTGTGAATGACCGTCGGGCCTACTGGAGGGATGGGCATGAGAGGAAGTTGAGTGGCCGTATGGAGACGCGCCGTTGCTTGATAAGACAGACCCGGAATAAGGCCGGGGAAGGGGAAACTGAGGAGCCCCCGCCGACGAATGCGTCTGGAATTGTGTGGATGATTCCGGAGGGTGTGGAGGAGGCGCACTGCCATTCAATGGCGGAAGGGTAGCCAGCAATGGAGACGCATGTGAGTAGTGAGGGCTCCGGGACATTGTAGACTGCGGAGGAAAGGCGGGAGGTGTCTGGGGAGGGTGTTGCTGGTACTGCTCATTGTTGGCATAGAAAGAACGGTTTTTGGTCGGAGGAGAATAAGCAGGATAGCGGTGCTGTTGGGTAGGGGACTGGGGATTGAATGGCGGAGCCCCCGTCATGGTGGCCGCGTGTGCCGAAACGCGGCGAACAATGTCTCAAAATGCCAAAGGCCGATGGGACAAACAGAGAAGAGTGAGCGGTGTCAGATGAACATAGACTGTCACGATCGGTGGCTGCTGGCCATGCGCAAGATTCCAGGTTCTTGCTGCGAATTGGTAGAAACTGAGGGTCTCACGCGTCCGTTCGGTTGCGCTGCAATGGGTTCTGCTTGAGGGGTTAATTTAGACGTCAAATACTAATAGTTAAATTGAATATGACGAAAGAAATCGCCGATATGTTATAGGTGGAATAGGCGAGAGCGTGAATGGGGAGGGGAAAGAGAAAGAGAGAGAGAGAAAGAGAGAGAGACAAAGATGGTGGAAGGGAGGCTGCCTCACCGGATAATCCTAAGGGCCCTTTGTTGCTTCGGTGGTGTACTAACAAATCCTCACGGATTGACGGCTTCCGAAAAAAGAACACCGTTGATGGCTAGGGATGGAAATGAGGATGCGCCAAAAGCCAGGCCCAGCCAAGGAAATGGTTGAAGTAATCAATCTGTCTGGGCCGGCGGATGGAGTTCGAACCGAATAGGATGGGGGTTTGGATGAGGGAAGATCGGATGCGATGGAGATAGAGATAGTAATGAATGGGGTCAAGTGTGAAAAGGGAAGGGGAATAGGTAAAATGGGATGATAGCGGATGAAATGGTGTGGATGATTTGGTGGTGATAATGATGATGGATGGGTTGTTGGTAGTCCCAGTATTTTTTTTTTTCCCTGGTCACCTTACCTATTTTTTCCCCTTCCTCTTCGTTCGTTTCCCCCTTCGCCCAACTCTTGCCTTTCTTCGTGTTGTTTCTTCTGTACTGCTTGTGGCCCCCCGTCCGATCAACACTTTCCTCGCCGTATTCGTATTTTCATTACGTATTATATACATCCAACACAACTGAATTAGATCAGTACAGCAAACTAAGATCCAGTAAAGATTAATGAGATCATGGATAATTATAATCCGAAAATATCTACGCACATAAATTTAATAGAGCTTATAGAACTTAGAGATAGTGTTGAAAAGATTGTCATCTCACTGATACCGAATTTGTTACTATAGGGAATGAATTTTCCATGCGTTGTCACAAACATACGCTCTGTTTTGTTACATGTAATTATGACCCCGGATCTCTGTTCGGAACCATTCTGATACGGTGACCATTTTTTTTCTCCCACATAACATACTAAGCTTGTCTTGAATGATAGAATCTATTGCATTAAATTCGAGAGATATTATTAGTATTTTATAACAGCTACTGGTACAACTTTCTTTCTTTCTTTCTTTCTTTTTTTTTTTAAGAAAAAAAGAGGGTGTCAATATCTTTGTTTTATACAAATTGAATGCTTTCTGCACTTTCTGGTCTACTTAGTCAAGGAAGCAACGGTCCATTAAGGTTACTTCCATAAGTCTGTTTAATATTCCTGACGAGTTGGCAGTCCCAACAGAGGAACAATCTGCCGCATCAACACAATTCAGTAAGAACGGCGATTACCAATGCAGGGTATATGCATTGCTACGGAGTGAAGGTTCAATTCAATACGCAATTCTAAATATTACATCAAGTCTATGGAGAATGTCCCACCCATCCATGCTAAATCTCTTGCCGTTTCCAGTCCTTTAGCCTATGTATCTATCATTGCAGTGACAGTCGCTTGCTCTGAAGCTGTAGTTACATACAAGGGAAGAACATCCCAATCTTTAATTCTTCAATCGCTTCTAGGTCACTTTGTGTCTGGGAACTTCGACTTGGGACAAGTCTCTCTTTTTCGATCTCAATAGCTTGGGTATGTACTATGTATACAGCATATATACGGGGTATCACCAATGAGGATTCTACCAACTTGAATTAAAACCTTTCAAGATGTTCGTGTGTATGCGTATATATATATATATACATTTTGAGATGGAATTACCGTGGACAAAATCTTAGTCTATCTTCTCTAAACAGGTTTTGGCAACCAAGGAAAGACAAGGTGTTGAGGTCAGGTGGCTGCCAGAAGGTACTTTGCCCATAAGGTACTCCTCATCAGGTGCTTGAGCATTTAAAAGTTCCCGTCTTCCCTCCAATTCTCTACTTACCTGTAATTAATCAATGATGCCTTATATAATGATCATCTTTATACCAACTACATGGAAATTGGATCAGTCTTAAACAAATACCAAACCTGCCGCAAACTAGAAATGTCTATCAACAAATATACTCCGGCTAATGAAGTCGTCAATGGATGGGAGGTGATGTAGACATCCTTTAAGACCAATACGAAGCCGGGGACAAAAAAAAGAGGAAAGAAAAGAAAATCAAAGAAGGAAAGGAAGGGAGGGCACCGGTTGAATGGCAATTGTTTCGTGTCCCTCGTGTTTTATGCGTCAAGTTCCCTAGCAATCCGAAGACGAACATATAGCCTTGCTTTTTACGAAATCTCTCAGCGGTCATGGAGCTGCAACTGATCTAAAGATCCGTACGCCCGGAAAAAGAAAAGAGAAGGGGAAAAAACAGAAAAAAGAGACACCAGAAAGCCAATGTATTCGAGCAAACCCCGAAAACAGAGGAAAAGGGAAAGCAAAGACAAGAGCCCCGGAGTTGATGAGGCCTTGTTGCCTGGGGCAAGAACACTTTCCAGAATGCGACTAGTGTCTCCACTATTGGTGTCAATCAGTTGACGGTCATCTGATGTCAATCGTCAGTTTTCATTTGTCCAAGGCAGTGATGACATTTGGAAACATTCGGATCTACTATTCTTTTTTTTGTTTTGCCTCAATTCTGAGGTTGATCGAGATTGACAAATCGACATTCCACTTAGCTTGGTATCTGACAGGGAAAAGAAAATGAGGGTTTTTTCCTTTGCTGTTCTTCCCCGCATGATGCACGGCCAATCTTACTAAAAGTGGAAAAGCGTGGCCAAGGATTCTGGACTCTTTTCTGTAAGTTTTGAGAAGTTGACAGTCAAGGAACCACAAGAAGGATTCCCTTCCCTCTCTTTTCCTCCCCCACATTGATATTACTTCTTACCCTCTCTCTCGGGGGAAGGGAAAGTTTGTACAATATGTTTACAATGTTCG
Source organism: Aspergillus avenaceus (assembly GCA_009193465.1). Lineage (NCBI taxonomy): Eukaryota > Fungi > Ascomycota > Eurotiomycetes > Eurotiales > Aspergillaceae > Aspergillus > Aspergillus avenaceus. The sequence continues at coordinate 20,653 of ML742293.1, forward strand.
TGGGTTATGCGTCCGCTAATTGATATTGATTGGCAAGAGAACTTCAATCATTGATGTCAGATGACGTCGGTTGAACGATCTCATGTTTTGCCATCGGACGACCATGGTCTGATAAACGAATTGAAGCTTTTTTTTTTTTAAAAATTTTTTTTTTTTTTATAATGTATTATAGCTAAATTTGGATTAGGGGATCGTTTCATTGTCTTGGAATAGCTTCGGTGTATGAAACCATCCAATTCCAAATTTTGACCATTCCTTTTCCCTCTTCCCGGTGTTCAAGCCATATGTCCGTCAATTTTCCTTGTTACTATCACATCACTTGTCTCACTATTTCATTCACCCTAGTTCAATATTGTTGGGACCACCAATAGTACAACGTCACCTAATGCTAGAAGGCTTCCGGGTTGGATGATAGTCACCCCACCTGCTCAGCTCTCTTTCTTCGTGTCACTTACTTCTATAAGAACCTCCCACCAATTCTCCTTCAGCGTATTTTTATTTCCCTCATTCACTCCCCAAAGAAAGCAATTTCAACATCAACAACTCTTCTTCTTCAATTAACTCGAGATTCTACCAAATCTCACAATCCACCCTACTTGCGCCAATTTCTCTTTCCCTTTTGAGAAAGCCAAACATGTCGATTCCTGAGATGCAGTGGGCTCAAGTGGCCGAGCAGAAAGGCGGCCCCCTTGTCTACAAGCAGATTCCTGTTTCCAAGCCTGGTCCAGATGAGATCCTAGTCAAGGTTCGGTACTCAGGTGTTTGCCATACCGATCTCCACGCCTTGAAGGGTGACTGGCCTCTGCCTGTCAAGATGCCCTTGGTAGGAGGACACGAGGGTGCCGGTGTCGTCGTCGCAAAGGGTGATCTAGTAACTGAGTTTGAAATCGGTGATCATGCCGGCCTGAAGTGGCTCAATGGATCTTGTCTGGCTTGCGAATTCTGCAAACAAGCTGATGAACCGCTCTGCCCGCACGCTTCATTGTCGGGTTACACTGTCGACGGAACTTTCCAACAGTATGCCATCGGCAAAGCCGCCCACGCTTCCAAGCTTCCTAAGAATGTTCCCCTTGATGGTGTCGCTCCCGTGCTGTGCGCGGGTATTACCGTTTACAAAGGATTGAAAGAGTCTGGCGTACGTCCGGGCCAAACTATTGCCATCGTTGGTGCCGGAGGTGGACTGGGCTCCCTGGCCATGCAGTACGCCAAAGCCATGGGTATTCGTGTGGTAGCCATCGACGGTGGAGAGGAGAAGCAAGTCATGTGTGAGCAACTGGGAGCTGAGGTACGCTATCAAAGACCCCTTTATATTCATTCGACAATTTTTTTTCTTTAGTTTTTCTTTTATTTTTATTTTTTTTCAATAGACGCCATGCATTGTCAAGGAAACTAACGTCAAATCTTTCCACCAACAGGCATACGTCGACTTTACCAAGTCCCAAGATCTTGTCGCAGATGTCAAAGCCGCTACCCCTGAAGGCCTGGGCGCCCACGGTGTCATCCTCCTCGCTGTCGCCGAGAAGCCCTTCCAGCAAGCCGCTGAATATGTTCGCTCCCGTGGTACCGTCGTCGCCATTGGCTTGCCGGCCGGCGCTTTTCTCAGAGCCCCTGTTTTCAACACTGTGGTCCGTATGATCAACATCAAGGGTAGCTACGTCGGTAACCGTCAAGACGGCGTCGAGGCAGTTGACTTTTTCGCTCGTGGATTAATCAATGCCCCATTCAAGACTGCGCCATTGCAGGATCTTCCTAAGATCTTTGAGCTTATGGGTACGTAATCTCCAACTGCAGCTCTCTCTATATCATTGATCGGGGGAAAGAAAAGCTTACTGACAAATTAAATAGAACAAGGCAAAATAGCTGGCCGTTATGTCCTTGAAATTCCTGAGTAAAGAAAGCCATAGAACACACCGTCTCGGATACAGGTAGAGGGACATGGTTCGCATAAATTACCCTCAAGCTATGGTCATGGTTTATTTAGAGAGCGTGCCGGATACAGGTGCTATGTCACGAAGGCGTCTTCAGGCTGGATTTGAAGCGTTGGGTTGGCTCCGTGTACACATTAATTAATGAATTACCGTATGAAATCAACATTTATCTTTTTTATCTAGCTATCGCGGCAATTGAATGGACGTTGCTTATCGACCGCGTATGATTAGGAGAGAGGTAGTCAATTTAATATCTCGACGGTATACAGCCACCAGCAACACATTTCTAAGAAGAAGAAAAAAAAAAGAAAAGAAAACAGAAATCAAGCAACAAGAGCATGCCTAGATCCGGCTGGTATATCGAGAACAAACAAACTACAATATAACAAGACAAACAAAGCCAAGTAGATTGCAATCCAGGGGTAAAGCAAGATATATATTATAGGTATATGACGACCATGTCTAAACGGCGCCTGGTCCTTTGTGATTTGACTGATCCAGCAGAAGCCGAGGTTTAATGTAATCTTCATCCAATTGCCGAAACCATGCGCCGTGATCCCCTGAGGAGTTCCCTGAGAACAAATCGCGGATTGCCTGGCTAGCGCTTCGCCCTGATTCTCGACCCGCGGGAGAAACACCAGCCGGCGGAGTTGCTTGCGAGGGGCCCAAATACTGTGAAGGTTGGGATGGAGACCGCCGCAGCCGAGACGCTGTAGGCGCAGACGGCGGAAGATCATCATCAGAAGGCACTTCATCCACATCCAAATCGAAAGCGTCCACGTGGTCGGCGTCCGTCGCGTGACCCTTGCCGTGAGCTCTCAAGCCAAATTCATCCTCACTACCCGCGCTACTGTCACTGTGGCTTTCAGCACCGCCACCCAGTAAGGTGGCTGTCGATGAACGATCGCGGTGAGTCTGCGCATCCTTCTGGCTGTAGGCATTGGAATGGAGTCGTGAGTGTCTTCGGCCATTACCGGAACTAGATGGCGGGGGACTAGGGCGGCGGTTGTTACCGCTAGAATAGCTATCAGTCTGGTCAAGTTCCCCTCGTTGTATCCCATCCAAAGGAATAGTTGTGTCCATACGGCGTGGGGTGTACCCCAGCGCGTCGGAGCGTTTGTAATAAGTTGCACCGTTGGTGACCTCAATATCAAATTCATCATCTGACTCCAGTTCCTCCACCACACCAGTTCGAATCCCAAGGATTTCTAGCATACGAGCCGTGGTGCCGCCAAAGATGATAACGGTCAATACAACGACGACAAGCACTGTAGCTCGCAGCGCAGGTGCATTTACACCGTTGAGGCCAGCAGCAAGCGCCACGCCGACTGCCCCGCGAAGCCCGGCCCAAAAAAGCATTGCTTGGTAAGCGAATGGCAGCTCATCGGCGACTTCCATTCCTCGGCGGCGTGCTCTGTAGCGAATGAACCAGTTGATCGCCTTGGACAGAGGGAACACGACGAGGTATCTGGCGATGCAGATTCCGAAAACAGTTACCAAAATGAACAACGGCTTAAACTGCAGGTGTCTTTGAACGAGCAAATCGAGTCCTAGATAGATGAAAATAAAGTTCTCCGAAAGTTGTGCCATAACCTGAAAGAGATACTTGGTCGTAAGCTGTGTACGGCGCGACATATTGTAGTATGCATAGTGTTTCAGTGTGATGCCACAGAACAAGAGGGAGACAATGCCTGTATATTGTAAGTCTTTGAAGGGTTGATTAGAGGCTGACCACTCACCTGATAAGCGAACGCCGTTAGAGAAAAAATAGCTAGCATACGCAATCAGAACAATCAGGCAGCTCTCAATCTTTGGCATGCGACGAACAAGGGTATGCTTAAGACCTAGAGCAGTCATAATGCCGACAATCATGCCAACCAGCATACTACCAAAAAAGACGAGTAAGAACAAACCGATAGCTTCAAAAAAGTTGAGAAAGGTCAGAGAGCCTGCATCACTGTCGGCATACTTCTGTGCGGTCTCAAACAAAACAATCGCAATGGCATCGTTCAAAATTGACTCGCCAAAAATGACTGTGTAAAGCTTTGGCTCCACTTTGTACAAATTGAATATAGCCAAAATGGTGACGGGATCGGTGGCAGATAACGTAGCCCCGACGGATATAGCCTCGACAAAAGAGATATTCAAGCCATCCAATGGAACCCTTGTCCAGACAAACAATACCAGCCCTAGGACAATCGCCGAAATGAAAGTTCCAGCAAACGCGAAGGTAAGGATTGTCCCGATGTTCCTGAAGAAGTTTGCTTGGTGTAATTCGTAGCCGGATGCCAGAATGATTGGTGGAAGAAGGAGATTGAAGAAGAACTGGTAATCGAATGTGACACTATCCTGGATAGGCGATTCGGGACTAAGCCGGATAATCAATCCAACAAACATACCTATAGCACGCATGAGGGGTTTAGATCCACAATTGCCTTACTATATCGCACAAGATGGGGAAAAGATAGAGCGTACCCGCGAAGATAGAGAGAACGGTTTCATGTACCGCCTGGATTTTCTTCTGTTGAAGAATATAACTGGTGAATAGCGCAAACATTAAAAGCATTATCAAAATAAAGAGTGCCCAGGAGCTGAAGAACTCCTTGGTACCGGCCTCGGGAGCATCTATTCAAGCACTCATAGTCAGATTCGATCTCACCGGTAACATGATTTCGATGATTGGGAAGGGCTATACGTACCTTCTTCGGGGTCTGAGTCGGAGTCCGCAACTCTCCCTAGCAAATCAAGATCATGTTAGCCATGAGCAAATTGGGTATTTGAGACATGTACGCCATGGAAAGTTAGACAACACAATCCCACTCTATCACTTAATATTAAAAAATAGAGGGATTCATAAAGAAGAAGAAGAAGAAGAAGAAGAAGCAAAGAACATGAAAGAGAAAAAACATACGGATAAGGTGGTGGAGGGTGTCGCCCATCAATTGACTAGCCATCTTTACGAAGGCCACGCAACCACGACAGCGGATGACACCGAACGGTTAACTCCAGCTGTGAGTCTCTGGCGCCAAACCAAGGCGCTCATAATCTACCGAAGAAGAGTGACTTGGGAACGGGAGGGGCGTTGGGGAGGGGAAGAATGCGAGGGTATGCGGTAGAAAGAGATAATTGGTACGTATGTACGGGAGTAGGCAGAATAGATCAGTGTTTCGGGACAAGTAATCAATGCTATGCTAAAGCTGGTTTTGCCCACAATTTGGGTTCTGGAAACTGCCAAGAAACATCTGTCCGCCTTTATCGCAATGATAATAGAATACTGATTGATTCAATGAGATGTGGTTCTATTTTTATTTTTATTGATTGATCTACTCAGGTTGTTATTTTTCTTTTATTTTTTTTTTCTTTTTCACCTTTACTCCTAGTAATAGTTCTTAATTTCTAACCCCCTCCCCCCGGGAAATAGTATCTACTGTTATCAGATTCAACTACACCAATTTCTCACTTTACTCGACGTCCTTCTGCAAGTCGACTGGTCAACCAGGCTGCCAGAACTGCAGCGCAACCCCCGAATCTCAACACCCATCCCACACTGTCATCCCAAGGTTCACCCCTAGGCTTCTGGAATATTTTGAATATAGCACTGCATATCAAGCTGGACAATATTTGAGGCGCCGAGACTGCTACGTTGTGGAGCCCTAGGATGATGCCAGCCTGGGCTAGGTTCTCTTCTTCATCTCTCGGCTTCGAAGGCGCCGCCAAGCCATCTTCTAGATCAGCATTGCCATTGACACCTGGGTTGAGCTGAGAGGCATTCCCAACGGCATACTGTACATTGGTATCCGTTGCCTCCGCCTGGTGTCGGCGAAGCCGGCGTTCAGCATCAATCCGTGCGACCTCTGCGGAAATCAGTGCGAAAGGTGCCCAGAGCGTTAACGCCCATGAGACGCCAACAATTCCAATGACAACTGTCGCGGCTTGATAACTGTAAATGAAGAATGTACTGAACATACACAGTGCAAAGAGTATGTGAGACAGAAACCAAGCGCGGCGGAGCGTGAAACCTGGTATCTGCAGCTTCGAAAGCCATGTTGGTCCTTCCATTGCATCAACGTTCTTCTTGTCCGGTAACATTGGTGGGGGTTCCGAAGAAGTACCGACTGGCAGACTTGAACATGACAACCTCCTACTACTTAAAAACGGCCTTTCGTCTTCGGAAGGGACGACATCCGAGGCAATGGGCTTATAAGTAGGGACAACAAGCATCGGCAAGGTTATGTTTGTGATGAAGGAGATGATGGCGTAAACGAGAAGAGCAAATGTTCCAATTCTGGTGGCTTTCTCCCATGCTTCGTTGATTTCATCATCAGACAGGTTTGGATGTCCATCGAAAATGGGATTAACGTAAAGTTGTCCGATGTATGTTGTCGCGTAAAAGAGAAAAGGGAACCAGCCAATCCATGCAGCCAGTTGAACTTCACAGACTTTGGCGATTTGCGGTGGTAAATATTGGATTGACTTGATGACTTGCCTAAAAAAATCCAAGATTCCAGGATTTCCCTTAGAAGATGAAGTTTCAAGCCTTGGATCCCTTTCCTGGATATAGAAACAACTGATAAGCAGTGTGATGCCAAGCGACAGCGAGGCTAGTGCACACAATACTTTGAATTGCGTATTTCCTAAGAATGGAAGGTAGCGTGGCAAGTCAATATAACCAAAGATGTACCCTAGAATATTGCCTATGCCAGTGAGCCGACTAGCCCAGGCGTTTGCCGATTCCTGCTGATGAGCTGGCGCGTTATCGACTATGAAACATCGAATGCCTGCCTGAACTGGAACCCGACTGTTATCATTAAATTGTCAAAGAGGGGCCATCAGGTTATCCTACCTGTATTAATAGCGAAGTCTAAGCAATACATCAAGATAGTTGCAAGAACTATAACGGTAGTCTTGATGCCCGCGGAGGCTGGGTCGATGCCAAAACCCCCGAGAAACCCACCGACAATTTCCTTCACCCATGCGAGGGCAAGGAGGGCCAGGACAGTTGCCAAACCACCAATTATCATGAAAGGCTTCCTTTTACCCCAAGAAGACCTGCAGTTGTCGCTACAAATGCCAATGTACGGCTGCACGAGTGTACCCGTTAGAGGACCAGCAATCCAAACGAAAGCGAGCAAGGCTTTACTCATTCCAAGGGATAAAAGGTAAGGCTATGGTCATGTTGATTAGCATTTAGTCTCATTCCGAATTTGAGCATATCTGACTTACAGAGCCATTTGACAGCTCCACAGACCAAACAATCTGCAAACTATTACCCAACCGTCAGCTTCCTTTTTGTTTGTACACTATCGAGCTTTCCATGGTACAGCAAATCACATACCCACCAATACTCAATGTCAACAAAAAAAGATACCAACTACTCTTTGTATCCAGCACATGTTCTGCATTTCCCACTCTTTCGTCATTTTGCAGATCTTGGCCGGTTGCTGGTTCGATTTCATCATTATCTGATCCCACCAGTGGGGACGTCTCATTCGCAACCCGTTCATGTATTTCCGACATTGAGGTCAGTTCAAAAAAGCTCTCCCTGATAGGAAACTTCAGCTCCTAGAGAGATAAAATATCCTTGGTCCTGTGCACCAAAATAGCAAGTATAAGCAGACAGGTGGACTATACGGAGCTCATTGGGGTCAGTCAATGAAGATTAAGTAATCAAAGTGTATCGTGTTATTTAACGATTATATATCCCCTTTTCAAATTCTTTTGCAGAGAAAGCGTGATTTGGGAAGCGTTGGGTTATGTTCAAGCCCAACAAACCACCTATTAGGGTCAAGATACTCCAGACAGTTAGGCGGACCAATCAATAGAAGTGAAGGCAGGGATGGATGGAATGATCAACAGGGGAAAGTGTCGTAGTCTGTAGATAAGGATGTCCAAAGGACCCAAACCCAGCTTCAGTCAACCGAAAATGAAATATAATGGATATGCGAATCCGATGGGAGAACACTTCCAAGACGGTGTCCAACGCAGGTGTCCACGAGGTCCCATGTAAGACTAAATAACAAGAGATTAGACTAACTAATTGATGTCAGCAGGACCATCACATGACTTGACACAGCACCTGCAGAAGTCTAGAATTGGCCACGAACCATGGATGGCTTTTGCGCATGATGGAGTAACACAAAGGGGGGGAAAGCAAAATAAAGAAAATTATAATCAAGTAAAACAAATATAATAATAATAAAAACAAAAGTAGGGAAGAGAGAGGACAGAACTGTTTGGAATGTGACTCATTTACAATAGTCTATAATTCGGAGCAGTGGCCTTTTGAATCCTATTCTTCAGTATCCCATCCTAAAGGAACGTAACACTTTCTCATGATATCCCACAATGTATTTGCTCCTCAAAGCTATACGCCGCTTTTGTTCCATCCCGCATCGTGCTTTCCTTTGCGACACCAACCATTCAGAATATCCATGGCAAAGGAAATTAATACAACATAAAAAAAAAAAAAAAGCCATCCAATATGAACATCGCGCATAAGTACTAGGTCAAGACAACGACAATAATTAAAGGTGAAAATAAAAATCGACAGAGGAGCTTATGACGCAAACCACAGGCCAAATGACAGCCAGTAGCACATGTACACACCCAGACACAACAAACGACAACGCAATCATTAACAGTAAAGAAAGCATGCAAAACCTGCATTAAGATTCTCTCACGGACCCAGGCGGTGAATGACATGATAGATATTATGCGAATTTCCAACCAACATAATTGGCAGGCTTAACAGCCAAACCAGAGCGAGGAGCTCTAGCGGTTGGATTGGGTTATTTAATGGTTGATATCAAATGAATACTCTTAAGGTATGGAACCATTACCAGCGACCGGATCCCAATAGGATCGACTGTACGTGTCAATGACAGCAGTGCCATGCCGATAAAATTGTGATTTCCCAATGGCTGGGTACTCATGCAAATATCGATTAAATTTTGTATTTCCCACGTCCGATTATATCTGCTGCTGAAGAAGTTGGGGAGCAACCATGTGAGGAGCAACCATAGTAGGTATGGCTGACGGAAGCGCCATTGTGGATGGCATTGAGGTGACCGTGGGGACATTTACCACAGTACTTGGAATAGACTCGGAAGGAGAGGAACCCTCATCCTGTGAGCCAAGATCGTTCTCATCATTCTCTAAGTCCTCCTCGTGCGCACTGAGCGGGTGTTGGCCGTCCTGCTGAGCCTCATGGATCCGACGATGTCTGTTACTAAAGTCAGTATATTTCCTCACGTTATGTATGGATAGAGAACCGTACTGAGCAAGATTGTCGGAACGCGAGAAGGCCTTGTTGCAGTAAGGGCAAGGGTATGGTCTTTCTTGAGTGTGAGTCCTCACATGCCTGATCGGTAAATGTCAGCAAGCGATTACTGCAAGAATCAACAAGATCCTCTCGTTGATTCAGAAAATTGAAACTGTAAGGGGAAGTGTGTAGCCTACCGCTTAAGATGTTCTAATCTCTTGAAAAGTCTGCCACAAGACGGAATAGGGCAAGAATGTGATTTCTGAGGGTAAGGGCCAAGCTCCATCATTGTAGCACTCCGAGCACGACGAACAGGACCTGGAACAAACCGCTCCGATTTATTCGTGCTTGTTTCCAGAGGATCATTGTTTGAAATTGCGGTCAACTCATCAGGGTGGTTGGCAAGCTGCAGCGCATTTTGCTCGGGGGTTTCCTCAAGACTCGAAAGTGGCGTGGCATTACGAGACATCTCTTGTAGCAAGTTCTTTTGAGGGAGAGCGGCACTATAACCATTCATAATCCGACGTGATGTATCATGGCGTGACTCATCTACCTCCGCACTAGGGGCCAGCGAACTGGAAACTGAGCGACGAAGATCACTCGGTTTGTGAGCTGCGTAAGCAATCGGTTGTGAAGGGCCTGTCACTTGAGCATGAGTGGGAGTTGCGACTGGGTTGCTCACACCAGGCGGTATAGAAGACCGACGCCTCCGCTGCTTGTATGTTGGAGAACCCTCTAAGACTGAATACACATTCGAATGAAATGTCCTTGCGGGATTCGGGAAATGGGCGCTTGCGAGGTTTGACGGAGGGAGCTGCATCATTGGGTTGAATGCAGCTGCAGAAGAGATCTCGGGGATTGCGGTGTAGAGGCCGGTGTCTTCGTTAGCTATGTATGCCGGTTCATGACCGAGGTGAGAAGTATGCTGTGGGGGTGTGACTGGCTCGAAAGACAATCCTCGGTTGCTGTAGTCTTCATACTGAGAGGAAACAAACGAAGGGGCTGGCGAGTACTCGACAAATGTTGGCATAGAGGCGTGACGTTGGTGAACACGAGCAATAGGCATTCCATTGCGATCATACTGGATTGAACCGTAATCTAACTCGCGCTTAACGACGTTCTGTGCTAGGGTGCTGGGCATTGGGATATGGCTGTAAATTGCCGGGCTGCCAGACTCGTCCGGAAGGAGCGATATCGTCGGGGGGGCCATTTGAGGAGCCATTTGAGGAGCCATCTGGGAAGCCACCTGGGGAGCCATCTGGGGAGGAGGCATAGCGTCAACGGTCCGAACCACTGGGGAAGCGGATTGGCCATATGTCGTACTTGCGTGTGCAGTAAACGATGATGAATTTGCTTGTTGCGCCTTTGTGAGCTGTTCATACAATGATTGAGATGAATCAAACTCGAAAGACATAGCAGGCTCGCTGACTGCGACGGTGGTCGCTTCTTGACCCATTTTCTCTCGCTTCAAATCACGTTCCAACGCATCAAGAAACAGCCGATCGTGCGGCACACTGTACCAGTAGAAGACTTTCTGCTTCTTCTGCGTTCGAATGCAATTGTTCTTATAGAGGAAATCCAGAAAGGGACTTTTCGGCTCCTCGAGTGTTGCATCGGTCCCTGCCTTGAGATTACGGAGATCGGAAAAGATACCCTCTTCGAACTTCTTGGAATTCTTAACAGGGCGCCCGAAAGCCTGGAATCTAAAAGCTAAGCACCTGACAATATCCGTACCCGAGATGTGGAAAAGATTATTCCTAAATCAGATCAGCCCTACTGCCTTGTGCCCAGTTCAGGTTTATAGGTTAGAACGGACCATAGAACACAAGATATGTAATCACCAGTTGGTAGAAGAAAACGCCTGATGAGTTGATCTGGCTGCCAGTCAACTGGTGCTGAAAGAAGAAAGTATTTCACTAAATGAAAACTTTATATTAGCCAGAAGGCCTAATAGTTCCAATATTTGTAGAGAATCGAACGACTCAAGTCCTTGATACGGGATTCGGGCTTACAATTGTCAACCTGCTGTAAAGCAACTTGCGCATCATGTGGAAGACTTTGCTGCGCCTCGTTCGAAAGCATGAAAGTCTCTGGTTTCTGAGGTGGTGCCATGGGAGCACCGTGTTGTGGATACATTTTGCTCCGAGTACTAAAAGTCTGCCCTATTGATTAGCCAATGTCGGAAAAGTTGTGTCGTACAAATTCTGACGAGTGACCTCGAGGAGCTGAACGAAACAACATTCTTGAAAGCAACAGTCAAAGATCGGGGTCGGTGATACGCACCGTAACAACCGTCTCAAAAAGGCTCCGGTCTAAAGAGTGAAATGACCAAGAGAAGGGGGCAAAAAGTATATAGAAAACAAGGTAGATAAAAAAAAAAGAATAAAATAAAAATTGTTCTTGATGTGTTACCAGCGTCGAATCATGTAAACGCTGATGTTATCCAAACAGAAGAGGAGCCGGCCTCTTTAGAAACGTTAGTCGCTGACGTTGTGAGAATTGTCAACTCAACGAAGAGAGAGAAGATAAAAGAAAAAAGAGGGCAAGAGAGAGTTGAAGTGGGCCAGCCCGGATCCAAGTCTCTTTGAATAAATCGCACGGCGAAAAGTGGAACGAAACGAAGGGTGGTGAATAGAAAGGAAAATAAAGAAAGAGGTCAGTCGCGATGAGAAGGGAGGGGAGGGGGAAGGATAAGAGAAGGCGGAAAATGAGGTCCCGGAAGTGTTGCTCTTTTACAGCGGTTAGATGGTAATAAAAACACTAGGGTAATAAAATAGTAAGGTAAGTATGTGAATCAATAAAAAAAAAAACACAATAAATAAAAATAAATAAAATAATGATAATAATAATAGTAATAGTGAAAGAGCCAGCTAGTGTCGAGGGTCAGGAACTTGGAAGAGGAATTCAGGGAGCGCCGACCGTGACCGGATGAGATTTTCCTGTTGGAGGACTGGTTGTCTTTCTACTTCTCACTACGACAACTTAATTAGGGTACTTAGTGCGACTAGTAAACCGAGTCTCTTTCTTCTGTTTCTTCCCATCTTTTTAATTTTTAATTTTTAATTTTTAATTTTTTTAACCTCCTCCCTCTTAATTGTGGTTGGGCTGCGGGAGGACGCACGACGAAAAAGTAGGGCTTTTGTTGGCAAAGCGGAGACTGGCGCCAGGGACCGTCCCCTAGGCTGAAAGCCCATTCGTAAATGATACCATACACATTTTTTACCATACCCTACGTCCCGGAAGCCAACTCCAAAGGGAGCTTCCACTGCAGATGCTGACAAACAATGACGGAGCAAATATAAGATATCGAGGTATTCGAACCGTCCTGTACCACCACGGTACATGGCCGTACTTTTAGTGGGGCTTTCCGTCGAGTTCCAGAGATTCCTATTCTGTCGCCCTGCCCACTCAATTGGGTCATCCAGCCCGTTTTTCATGTCGGGTCCATCTATTCTTTTCTCGGTCTTTTCCCAAAGTTTAGGGAGTTTGTGTCTTGCGCTTGATGCCAAGTTATTGACAATGGAAATTGAGTATACCACTATCAATATACAGTGAACGCCCTGACCAGTTTTTTTCTCTGAATTGCGACTGTATATTGATTTACACTACGTACTTATATACTTAACCTTATGTAAGATAGTCAGTTATTTCACGGTCAATTCCACCCCTATGTGCACAACATGTGGTTAATGCTAAGACAAGATAGGTAATAGACAGAGCATCCGGTCTACATACGGAGTATGTAATCAATGATATGAAAATGCTGAATGGTTTTAATCTCGAGATTTCATTCGGCAAAAAGACTTCCCGGGATACAAATATGGATAGATGTATGAAAAGAGAAAGTAGAGCGTGCACAACAATCTGTTTGTTGTCCTTTTTGAGGGATAGTAAAAAATAATAATAATAATAATAATAATAATAATAATAATAATAATAATAATAATAATAAAAACTACGAATAAGCGCTTTTCGGTGATTAAGGACATCTCCCCCAATAGAAAAAATTGAATACACAAAAAAATATGAAATAATTAAAAATGAAAATAAAAATAAAGAGAGAGAGAAAGAGAGAGGGAGGGAGAGGATGATGAATCATGAGAGAGAAAGAATAGGGGGCAGTGGAGGAAAGGGTCTCGGGAAACAGTGGTAGCTTTAACCGTCTTTTTTTTTTTTTCTTTTTTGCTGTTTTGTTATTTTCTTTTTCTTTTTTTTTTTTTTTTTTTTTTTTTTTTTTTTTTTTTTTTTTTTTTTTTTTTGGTCTTCCTCTTTTATTCGATCAGATCCCACAATTCTGCTGGTCAAAGAACTATCATGTACTCTCCAGCTGTATCGTCCTTGTACGGCTTACAGTCTGGATCGGATTGGTTGATGTGGTTATCTGGGATCTCCTACATAATATTCAGATGACTACACTTGAGTATGCCCAGGTGTGATCAACACAGCGCTTAAAACGGTCAAGTCATGTAAGTTGCACAGGATGAACTGTGAACCTTTCCTTCGCTCACCTGTTTCGATTCCCTCGCGGCAGGAGCTTGTTGCTTAGTGGAAGCGAAAATTAGCCAATTCATGGATAGCAGAAGTGGGCCCGAAGGCAATGCCAAGAACTGCAGAAATAGATAAAACTGGCGCGGGAGGCAATTGTGAAGCATTTGCCCCTTGTTTCAGAGTCTCAGACTCCATGTGAGCGCTTACCACAAGCCAATAAGATCAAGTGCTTCTAAGGCTCACCCCTCCAGTGGCTCCTAGGCACGGAGGCAATCCACTTTTGGAGTGGTGGTGCAATGTATGTAGCTTACTGATGCTAGCCAGGTACTGCCTGGGGCAAGGTGAGGGTTGGACCTGGAGCAAAAAATAGTTTTCCGTGCAGAGTCCGGCAATTACTTCCAGTCTACCAGTCTTCCTTGATACATTTAGCTCCCCCATTTCTCTGTACCACAGTTAACGCTTAGCAGCAGAACTCACAGCTTGTGTAGCTTTCCAACTCATTATATGTATATTTTTTTGCTCAAGGAATTGACTAAATGAGCCTGTAGAACTTGGCTTGAAAGCCTGTTGAAAATAAGCAGAATCATAACAGGCTAGGTTGGCGCCAAAAATAGACACATCCGATCATGGTACTTACTGTGTAAGTTTGTAACATATTACGAAATTGAAGTTTTCCCTTTTCTTTGTTTCTTTCTCTTTCCCCTCTCCCCTCTCCCTCTCTCTCTGTCTCTCTGTGTGTGTTTTCTTTTGCTTTCCCTTCCTTTCTTTCATCCTTCTTATTATTTATTTGTTTATTTGTTTATTTTAATTTTTTGCTGTTGTACCTCCCCCTCCCTTTGGAGTGCAAACCCTAGTTTGGGTTCAGCAAAGACCATGGACTAATGGAACAAGAAAGAATACCCATGAGGTATACGCCTGCTAAAGTTCAATTGTAGATTCAGCGATTTGATCTTGATATGGCTCATCGTGCACGTATGATATCATGGCGCAAATGTACGTAAACAACGAGTGTATCTAATCTTTCAATCACAATGGGTAGTCGGTCAATCCGGCTTCACCAGTGTGCTTTGTTCTAGCCTACGTAAAATATGACATAATGGACCGGTCATTTTGACCGGTCAATTCTATATAATTTTTCTTTTTCTTTTTTTTTTTTTTTAAAAAAAAAAAAAAAAAACCCCCCCCCCCCCCCAATATATTATTACAATTGCCTTGGCCGTCAGGCCATCCCTTACGGGGATCGTGATCCATGCAGTTTCATGCAGTCTGCTTAGTTGTATACAGATTACTATATCGAAATCCTTCCAAAAATGCGCATATTAATCTGCTCACCTTGACATGACCGGCATGATTGTGTTTCACCGACGACTAAACAAAGTCCAGGCTCCAGGACCTCGGGCTCGAGCTTCATTGACCCTAACGGATCATACTTCCGGGTCTCTACGACTTGCCTTAGATCCTTCATCCACAGGAGGAAGGGGAGGGGGATCTGTAAGCTAACTCCTTACCAACAAATCATATTAATGACGGGTAGTGAACACATTCCGACGCCGAGTGTGTCAACATAATCCGGAGTATACTAATCTAAAATCTAAAGTCTTGGTGACGGATATGGTAGGATACAAGAGTGAATACAATTGCACCGGCAGATGCGCTAGGAGAATTTTATATTAATATGGAGATGTTAGCATGTACTTCTTTGGGCATTTTATATTGAGTGACCCATATCTTTAGTGAACTATATGGAAATAGTACATGTTCGTTCGACGTTCTTATTATTGAAAACGATCGAAGACGTTGACGGTTGGACACCAAGGGTGATCTGCACGACCCAATTATTGGGAGAATTTCGTAAATTTTGGTGATCATCCTTCAACGAGCCCTTCGAAAATCATATAATTTGCAAACATATATTCATACGATAGATTGTGTCTGATCTTTTCAGGAGTAGTCGGTGGAAGATAGTGTTAAGTTGATCCTTCATGCTTGATCATTCTTCATAGATTCGCATGTTATTAAATTCGTACTTGGAGATCAACAGAGATCATTGGTCCGATAAGTATATAACAGCTACTCCACAATTTCGGCCGAATGCACCCCAGGCTATCTTATTCATTGGGAATTGAATCACGACTGAGTTGACTCGTCCAAAGTTAACTATATCTATATTGCGTAGAAGCATGTGTATAGATAAATACAAAGCTCAATGCTTGGGAACAAGAAAATGCCATGAAAATTGAACCGAAACACCGGGATGATAAGACAACAGTTGCTGGGTTAGGGAGTTATCCGAATCAAGAGGCAGTTTACTATGAAATGATATCATCAAAAGTAAATTGTATTATAAAGATGACACCACAGCACAGCACTCAAGAACGGCTCACTAGGGGCTCTGCCTTGTTACAGATGGTCTTGTGGCTAAAAGAAGCAATAGGACTGACTACCTAAGGTAGGTATGGAAATGATCTCGTATTAGTTCCCAAAATCATTACAATACTCTTAAGTACGTTATTACCCCTTTCGGAGGTTTCCACTTGAGGCGGACCGTCGATAGCCAGACTAGGTAATTGTGCCTGAACTAGACCATAAGTGGGTTAGGGTTTCCTGGTGCAGTCCACGGCAAAAGTTGCGGTTGTCTCATCCTGTGGAGTGCGGAAAGTCACTAGTGCAGATAAGACTGAGACCATTGTTTGGTAGGTTGCTTTATTTTGTTGATTGGGTTTTTTCTCTTTCTCTCTCTCTTTTTTTTTTTTTTTTTTTTTTTTTTCTTTTCCTCTTCTTACCAAAAACGGTGATCTTTGGGAGAATAATGGATCCGACTTCTATGGGCTTTAGCTTGACGGGTCATTGCTTGATCGGCCCAGGTGAAACAATCTAGAAAATCTCCTCCCATGTATCTGTTCTATAAGGCTAGATACTCAAGAAAACGAAAAGAGCTTTGTGTCTTTTTTTCCCCTCCCTCTCTCTCTCTCACCAAATTACTACTTATAATTGCTAATTTGAGTCTGTTCACACCTGCATGTTTTGCAATATGCTTTGCTTATACTTGTTTCATTATCTACTATCCTGGATGATTTTTCAATCTTGGATGTAAGATGGTGAGTAAATCCTCCTATTGAGGAGATTAACACATAACATACTCTGAATAGTCTCAGTTTCATGGAGGGGGGGGGGAGGCGTGCTCTTCCCGGTTCTTCTCATTCCGTACTTCCTTCCTTTCTCTCTCTCCCTCTCTCTCTCTCTCTCTCTCTTTTTTTTTTTTTTTTTT
>ML742294.1:0-37037 GCA_009193465.1 Aspergillus avenaceus
AAAAAAAAAAAAAAAAAAAAAAAAAGAGCGCAGTGAATCTGGGACACTTTGTGATTTCAGAAGAGTCTGTGATGTTGACTTTTAAACTTAGGGATGTGGTTACCCATTTGAAATACATCATTTCAGATCGGTTTACTGGTAAGTTGGCGAATTGTTCAAATTTTTATGTCTTGGATGTGGTATTAATTGGTCCCAGTGTCGCCTCCCAAGAGTTTCCCTGGCATGGCAGAGTCAACTTTTCTGTCTAGGTCATTCGCGGATCAAGGCGTAAAATTGAGGATTCGAAAAGAACCTAGGACGTTAATGTGAGTCAATGAGTCTACAGGGACCCTTAAGGCCAAGGACTTGCCATTGACTTGATCACTAGCAAGCGGTCAGTTCCTCGACCGGAAGATTATCCTCAGCCAGTTCCTCCTCGTTCTCCCGACCGTTCCTCCATCCAAATGCCAGCAAATGCCTTCGGCACCTATCCGACGGCTGGGCGGGATTACAGTTATTTTGGAGGCCCTGTCAAACGACAGCGCACATCAGTGGATTTTGGCAATCGAGCCATGTACGATACTGACGGGCGGATGCGCCAAATGGAAGCGTATCCGCAGACTGCGGCTATGTACGCGAATCAGCCCGGGGCCTATCCAACACCTATAATGCAAGGATATCCAACAGGTCACCCAGGAGTTCCAGATTATGCGGTTCGTCGCACCTTCACTTCAGTTAGCCCCGAAGTTCGACCGGGAGCGAACCCAGATCAATGTGATATTTGGGGCTCCTTTCTTTTCTGTATATGTGCACTATTACTTACGCTCCACAGATGACATACGGAATCCCGCAATCCGCCCAGGTGCCTCAAATGCAAGACCCAGGAGCCCACAGCAGATCGAGTCAGCAAGCGACAATGCAATCTCTGGGGATGGTGAACCCGCCAGGCACACCTGTATGGGTACCATAAGCCATTTTATTCTTTCTGTTTTTGTCCGGGCGAGAAGCTAACTGCCAACATCCATGAATAGACTGCGGACTCCACGGGAGCGATGATGCCGCAAACATATCCTCGACCACAGTACCCAACTGGCCAGACAATTTTGCCTCCCCTGCAACGGAATCGCAACCTCGCTCAAGGGGCTAATGGTGCGACGGCAAGAGGATACTTTGATCAATCCTCTCAGGCGGCAACACCCATACTCCCATCGCAACCCCTGGCTACTAATGAGGCAGATCGATACGGCTCAGCCACTGGACAGGCGGCTTTTGAACACCCTGGCTCAGCTAATGGGACCCCTCGATAATGACAGCAACAAGTAGGGTTGTCTTCGCAAGGCTATATTTTTCTTCATTTTATTTTATTCTTTTCTTTACCGTTCTCCTTCTCTTTCTGTTTTTGGTTCATGAACGATGTTACGCTGCGTGGGATGTTTGGATACGAGTACCTTGGTTTTTCTTTCCGGATAGACTGTCGGGCAGGTGTTTATTGATTTAATGGGAACAGAATGGGTGGCTTCCGGGAGATACAAGGCGCTTGGGGATTTAAAAAAAGGACAATTCTGCTAGCAGGACAATTCCCTCATGCTTTGTGCTCAATGCTTTTCTTTTTGACTTTGCTTGGTTTCATTTCTTTTGGAAAAGGAGACGTCTGTTGACTTTCTCTGTACATATTATTTATTCCCTTTCTTGAACGTTATCGGTATGCAGAGTGAGTGAATGCTCACCGCATGCTTTGCTTGGTTAGAAACTAAAAAAAATAACAAAATATCATTAATCTCATATTGACAGCCACATCCATTGTATAGGTCTTTGCGCATTGTGATGCCTTCTCGTCTAGGCAATACCGATCCCTGCCTCAGGCTGTCTGTATCTCATTTTCTCATTCACTCACTTGTGACTTTTCCATCTCTCCATCTCTTTTTCTCTCTTACTTATACACCACCACCCTCCTGCACCCCCCTTATCTATCTCTCTCGTGTCTCCCTCATTTATCAATAGGCTCTTTTACTATCTTTCTCTGCTGCACTCTCGGCCTTCGACTGCTGTCCGAGTCACCCATTGCTAACAACACTACACGCAAGCAACATGACTCAAGAAACTTACCATGTGCCTCCGTTCCGTGATCTGGAGATTCGGGGTACATGGGATGGTGAGCCTAATAGTCCAGCAGAGCTCAGAATCTCTTTTGAAGTAAGTTGATACCATGATTCAGTGTCCCAAGTACCCCATTTCCGCGTTCTCTATTCATGTCTGTCATATAGGTTCTGGGCGTACCAGCCACGCGACTACAGGTACTAGATCTTAGAGACTCGGGTGTATCCCTTGGCAGAACATCGGTTCAGCTTATCTCGAAGGACTGGGATGAAGATGACGAGTCAGACGACTGTCCACCTCAAAGCCCTCTATTTGACTTCTTTGGTTCTTCTCATGCCGATAGTAACAATGAGGCATGGGTGCACACTGAGTGTAGGCGCAGCGAGCGCTATGCCATCCCCATTCCTACAAAGCCCACTAGAACAGCCACTGAGCAGCCCCCCATGTCCGAAAAGAGAGAGTATCTACCTAAAGTATCTCCTTCTCCACAAAGGCCCTCGTCTAGGCTACAATCGAATTTCGCGAAGCGTGAGAGCATGGCTAAGTCACCATGTCTACGGAAAAGAAGTGCCACGGACGCATGTTTCGCGGATTCTGAGTCAGAGTCGAACTACGACCAACCAGACAAAAAGGAAGCTGCTCAAATTGCTGCCCGCAAGCTCAATAGCAGTGATAATGAGGTATGTGAGCTTGATGGGTGGGTAAAGCCTGGCAGAGATGAGGAAACGAACACCATGACGCAGTCGCCACCAAATCCATCTCGAGATGAAACCCGCAAGCCAAACTTGAGGTTGATGGTGGGTACAAAAATGAATCAGTCCAATTCAGAAGCCTTGGTTGATATGCTATGTATGCAAACTTTGAATGGCATCATCGATCAGGGATGCTATGCCAAAGAGGACACGACCCGGGGCAAGGCTCCGATGAAGAGTGTAGAAACTTCGGGCGTGCAGGATTATAGGGAGACAGAGCTTACATGCCCTTTGAGGTCTAGTCCAATAGGGGTGTCTACAGGTCCACTACTATCTCCAAGCGTCAATGAAAAATCGCCTGAGGAAGTGGCAAGTAATGCAGAACCTACACTCACAAGCACAGAACAAGAACAGTATTCGCTACCTAATACAGAGCAACTTTCGTCGAGTCTGAGTAGCCACGAACAATCCCGCACAAGTGATGATGGTCACATTCCCAATAATGCATATGATGGCGAGTACTGCCATTTTTCCGTGAAAGAACCTAGCTTGAATGCTACTGACGGTATCCTCTATTTGACAAACCCGGGGACTGTCTCAACTGGAGCTTACAAGGTCATCATTACCACTTCAATTGCACTGCATGAAGAAGCGCCAAATGGATGGTTTTCCCTAACTATACCAGGTCTACCTGAGTTGAAGGCCAAAGAGAGTGGTTTCATTCTCTTTCTTATACCTGACAAATGGGGTATGGAATTTCGCACTACTAACTTGCAACGGTATCAGATGATAGACGATTGTTTGTTTGCTGAATTTGTACACAAGAGAAATCTGGTTTTAGAGATGCGAACGTTTGACCAGAGAAATTATGGAATCATCAAAGACTTTGTGCTAGATCACGAAATCAAAGCGAGTTATGCCTTGAGCTCCGATACTGAGGACGAGTTTGAGCAGCCAGGTCTCTTGCTGCGATACCACGCAATGTGCTCGCTGCGGTTGCATGGCCGTTGCTTCTGGGCCAAAAGATGTTGTTTTTATCTTCACATAGACGGAGGCCCAGAAGGTTTCTTCCAATGCAAGCTTCAGCCTCCGGAAACGGGTTTGCAGATGATTCATATCCCGACTGATGACCCAGTTTACACAGGTGTTTCTCGCATCCAAGTCATCTGTGCACCACAGGATCTACACATGTTTTGTTTAACATGGCTAGTCAAAATCCCTCCCACGACAGCCGCCTGGCTTCCACAAATCTACCCCGCGTCCAGTTCTTGCAGTTTGATCAAAAACCACCTTCGAAATACGTTCACTAAACTGTATAGCTCGACAGCGGAAGAAGAAAGATCACCAAATTCCAGCCTAGTATTAGGAGAGGAGAGCAGCAGTGACATTCAAGAAATTGATAAATCTATCGATGCTACCGTGGCAGAAACTTTCCAACAGCCGGTTGATCTTGAAAAGTTGATCCTCCTCTTCGAGGTGCTATCTAAGGAATCCAGCAGAGCTGGCATGACATTCTTAGATTCCATTCAAGCCTGGATGGCAGTCCGAAAAGGGTTCCTCATTATTTGCATCAGCACAATCCTTATCTTGTGCGCTTGTCTGGGGCGCATAGTGCCGGATAGTGCTTGCCTTGGTGTATTCGGGAGTTCAAAGAGAGAGGTGGTGGAGGAAATTCATTCATTTGATAGCATGTGCACGACAGGGCAAGCTTGGGGTTACGATGACTCAGGCTTATGGTGTAGCTTTTCTGAAGAGCTCTTTCCGGTATCTTCAGAACAGGATCATGCCGTGTGTCATTCTGATAACGATAATAGCAGCATAGGGGCATGTTGCACCGAGCTAGACATGAAAGCACAAAGAAACGATACAGATATTAGGGGATCGAGAGCCATTGAGGAACAAACGGCATATAAAGTGGACGTGTTGAGCTCGAAAACGGGCACAGAGCGAGAATACCGTCCCTCTATATTTGACATTGACTATTGGCTAGGTTGGAGAGGACTTACCAACGGAGTAGAATGATAACCCACACAAAGGCGTCGTCGTATTTAATAAGAAAATTGCGGAGAGGGTTTGCGAGATAGTTCTTTCTGAGCATAGTAATACACGAGCTAAACTTTCATTTATAGGGCCACAGTAAATCCTCATTCCGCCCTTGAACCATTCAAGTGGCGTGTGTCTCTAAGTAACTCATCACTTCTTCCACTGCCCACTTTAATATATCCACCATGGGCTTATTCCCCTGACCAGGGGCCACAGTAACACCAGCATCAGTCCTCACATTGACACCCTGGCCTACCTTCCGGATCCATTCCCGACTATCAGCCTCCAAAGCACCACAGCGCAAGGACTGCCCCTCAGTCAACAGCAACCACGAATGATCCTGTACATAACGCGGCCACACAACATCATCCACATAACCAGGCGGATCCGTCCAAAAGTTCTGCAGCGGCCGATCATCCTCCCCCTCCAGATCAACCTCCCCCCCTCCCTCCTCCCCCTTCTCCCCCCGACACACCTCCTCACTCACCCCCGGCGCAGGCCCACTAGTTGCATACCCACTCCGATTCTCCCGTCGCGCCTTAACAGCATCATACGGCGCCGGCAAAAACATCCTCACATCAATCTTCTCATGCACAGACCGCAGCACATGGCTCTCATCCCTCCTCCCCCCCTCTTCCTCTAAGGGAGGACTATACAAAAGAAACCCCTCCAAAAAAGCAACACTACTCACCGTCCCCGCCCCCTGCGATAACGCACGAAGCCGTCCCGCAACGTCCCCCCGCAACTGGTCCACAATTTCATCCGAGACACCAGACTCACTCGTCTCGTTCCGGTCCTGGATACTCGTCAGACGCGGCGGGAGACGTCCATGCTCCCGAACATAGGCCAATGCCGACGTAAGAAAGGATACGTCTATTGCCCCGATGGTATCCCAATCCTGAATAAGTTCCCCGGATGGGGTTTTGGTATACGGTATTCTAATCCAGTTAGCTTTTATATCATCATTTTAATCATGTATTCATTTTCTTTTAGAAAAATACTGATATCTATGATGTCATGTATTTTTCACCGGTTCATGATAGACTGGGAAAGAGTGGGGGAAACTAGGGGGTAAATAACTGACTTATCATCCGGAAAATAGAAATCATCTTCGTGGATCATGAACGTGCGAAGAGATGGATCTGCATCGTTGAAGATTCGCTGTAGAAGGCGCGCTAGGGTCGTTTTCCCACTTGATGATGGTCCCGATATACCGATTATACTTGTTGGCATTTTTCTTTTTTTTTTTTTTTCCTTGAATTAATTGTTTTGTTTTGTTGGGCTTGTTTAATAGTTTGTTAAGACTCTGTCATTGGGGAAATTGAAAGATGGGAATTTGTGGTGATATTGATTTTAAAGTGGATCGTCGGTGGGGTGGGAAGGGATTAAGAATTTAGGGGTGTTTTTGTTAGGTCTAGTTTGGATAGATATTCCGGGTTTTTTCAATCATAGATAATAAAATCTAGATAGCGAGGTGGGTCTGATAATGTTGTTTTCGGTGGGCTTTTTTTTGTCTTTTTAGTTGGATTTGTTAGCGCTTTTTTTTTTTTTTTTTTTTTTTTTTTTTTTTTTTTTTTTTTTTTTTTTTTTTTTTTTTTTTTTTTTTTTTTTTTTTTTTTTTTTGGTCCCTTGGTTAAAGCGGCGAGAGTTTGTCCATCTATCAGTTAGTATTTCTGAGATGTATTTTAACACATTAACTGAGCAGTCATGTGATATATGTTGTCATACTATGTACATGTTATCCGAAGATTGATACTTGTTTGGTTTCAGGGGCGGGGGAGCTGGTCGCTGGTGATCGGATTGTTGTCTGTACGGGGAAGCCATTGGTATCCTGTGGAAGGTTGCACACTTTCTGGCGCTTATCCGGGGTTGTTGTGTCGGCACTGGAGTCGATGTCAGTTGGCCCCGGCTTGCGCTTGGTCTTCGGGGATTGATCGAGTGGTGAGTCGTAGTCGTCTGGAATGGGGAGCTTATGGCGGTCAAAGAAACCGGGTGAATGGGCCAACTGGGCTCCGATGAAGTCCCCGTCCTCTGGCATGTGAATAAAGCTCTCGTTCTGAATGATGGTGCTCATGGTATTGTCATCTAACAAGTCCTTCTCGGCATGCTGAATCTCGGTCTCTGACATGGTCTTTCGACGCTCCAGCATACGGTCTTCTAGTGTGTCTCTGAGAACGAGTGTCTCGACGAATACCGGTCGGGTCTGGCCAATACGGTGCGCTCGCTTGATTGCCTGGCTCTCTACATTTGGCTGCCAGATTGGGTTGACGATGAAAACACGCGAGGCATTTGCGATGTGCAGGCCATGAGATGCCTGTCGCAGATCCATTAGCAGAACCCGCACGTCATCGGAGTCCCGGAATAACTCCAAGTACTGGGCCCTGATCACAGGTTTTAATGTACTCGCGTAGATCCGGAAGTCGACTCCGATTAACTCGAGTCCTTCCGCGATCCAGAAAGCGGAATTATTGTTGTCGTAGAATATGATAATCTTTTCCGCTTGGTGAAACTCTAGGACTCGGTCTAACAGGTAAGTCAGTTTTGCGGATGTTGTCGCGACCAACTTCGTCTGCGAAAGAGAAGATTCAGATGGTAATGTCTTATAGAGACCCTTAGAGAATGTTTTCTTCGGGGACTTAGCCGGTTGATCCGGGATTGTCTTCTTAGTATTTCCCGAATCAGGACGACTTGCTCGATCTGCTAGTCCGCGACGGGCCTTTATTCCAGCTCCAGCGAGGCCTTCTGCAGGATCGGTTGCATTAAGGCGGGAGGTGACAAACTTTTGAGCTTGATGCGCTTGTGAAAGGCCCAGCAAGAGCGATGCATGCTGTGACCGGGATGAATCAAGCGCCCACACATCCCAAGCGTGGGAGGGGAAGTTTAGGATGAACACACCAAGCTCATGGAACTTCTTGAAGGCATTCCAGCTATCGCAACGCATTGCCTTGTCAGCTATGCTAATGCCCTCCGTCAGCATTGCCACATCCGCATAGCTCATCTTCTCTCGGTTCTTATCCAAGTAGTTCACAGCGACCTGGACTGTGGCTTGCATGTCGCCCTCAGAACCAGCCCACCAGAATCCAGCTTGTCGTAAGTTACTGATCAACAAGCTTAAATGCTTTCTGTTGCGTGGATGAAACATGTAATCCTGGTCTTGCCGTTCAGAAGTAACTGCATTCACCGCGAGTATGAAAATGAATAGATTGATGTTCAATTTATCGTAAAATGTCGGCTCTAGACGCACAACTTTGTTATGCAATCTCGGGAGAGGAACTTCGCTATGGATCACCTCCATGCGATGGCGCACCACCAGGCTCTGCAGAGTTGCACGAAGCGACTGTGCCTTCCGGCGCTTGCCATCATCCCCAACGGGCTTGATGTATTTTGTCCAATTCGCGGGGTCATCCGCTCGAGAATTCGACCATGGCTTCAGATCCAGAAATTCGACAACGATGAGACGCAATTTGTCGAGGTCATTCAACTCGTTATCAAGAGCACTAGTCCTCTTTTTGCCTCGAAGCACAGCCGAGGTAGCCTCTGCCAGGTCTGTGTCGCTAGTGGTAACGGTCTCCTGCGAGGCCAGACTGACCTCAACCCCGTATAGACCACTGGATGGAGTCCCTGAGACTATCCACCGACGCTCAACTTGAAGCTGATCGAGCATATGGACCATGTTTGTCCGATGGCCGTGGCCGGCTACGTTATGACCTTCATCAACAATTACTCGAAGCCAATGAACCTTCGTGAGGTGGGAATCCTCTGGCTTTTGTGAATGACGTCTGTTGTTCGATGCTTCGCCTGCTTCTTTCTCAAAGCGAGCTCTTGAAAACAAGACAATGTCGTACTCTAAGAGCTGTTCTGGCGGGGGTGTTATGTCTAAGCTGTTTCGCAGCACTACAATATTGAGTCCTTCGGTGTGTCTAGCAATCTCGTCCTCCCAGTGGCCCACGAGGTTGGGTGGCACAATGATCAAGGTCCCTGAACAGAGTGAAATATGCTTGGGAGGTGGTCTCGGGTAAGCAACATTACTCCGGCTACGGTGTCTTGCGGGTGGTGGAGGTATGGTATATGCGCCACCATGGTTCTCGCATGCTTTGACACACCTGTTGTGAAATACACCAGAATGTCTTAAAGACCGGAAATAGCTCTTCCATGGCAAAGACAATCGGCCTGCAGTTGCGGCTGCCATTTCAACCAGGCTTCCAGTATGCATCCGGACTGGGTTTACCATGCCCTGGAACTCCAGAGGGATCTGTGGAAAGTGGCCTTGGGTTGCCAGGATAACAGCTAAGCATATGAGTGTTTTCCCACAACCCATAGTTTCTGCAAGGATGCCTGGTCAAAGTGAGAAATGTCATACAAGCAATAGTCAGATACAGCATAGCGTACCTCCACGAGCTTCTGAATACATTTTCTTCTCCCGAACAATTGTACCTTCCTCTTTATCATAGTAGTACTCTTGACCTGTCGGTGTATTATAAGCTTGAAGTCGAGGGTCAAGCATCGGGGCTGGCTGCACCTCTCGTTGAACCATGGCGGCGGCTGAGCGACCTTGGTAAGGGTATAGGGGTGTCTTCAAGCCCATTATTTCCGAAATGGGCTTGCAAGCTTCTATATCGTTCTGCTCGCCGGAGTCGAAAGCACTATCTCTAGTAGCCACTGAGAGCAAATGTTGCATGGCTTTTCTTGTGTACGGATCTCGCATCGCCTGAGCATTGGGCGCGGGATTCTGTAAGGTATTGAAGATGTACCATAGTGATTCATCCTCTGTAGGAATTTTCTGGTCGTCGCAGGCAATATCCAGCGAGAAACAGCCCGACCACGCAGCAGACGATGAGTCAATTCTGGCCATGACGGTCTTCAGGGCACGCCTCAGCCGGGTGCTCGAGCGGGGGATGACCTTGCGACCGACATCATCAGGCAAAATATAGATACGCAAGTAGCTCCAGCGGTTGTCTTCTTGATACACATGTGTACTGGTCCATATCCAATGGTGGTTTTCCAAAAGAACAACCTCAGAATGTGGGAAGTTGTCTGGTTCTGAGGTCGTAGCATCAGCGTTGTCAGGACTGTGCTTCTTTAAAACCCCAACTGGGATGTAGAAATCAAGATTCCCAATCAGCCCATGCTCTCCTGGGGTGTTCTCCGTTACTGAAGTTGCCGATCCTCGGTCTGCTCGCACCACATCTGCATTGTCCAAGACTTTACCAAAAGGGGGCGAACCGTTAATATCCCAAGTATATTTTGGGGAACTGGCTTTGTTTTGCAACATCTACACGTGCAGATAGGAACAGTAAGCTCGGCGTTTCATATGCATGACGACAACGCGCAGCCTCAGGCCAATTTTGAAGTTATAGAATGTGAAATGGGCCATACCTTTAGATTTGCTAAAGTATTTCATAGCCTATCCAGGGGCAGCTTGCCATCCATGAAACCATTGCAGCTTATCATCAACATCGACACACTTATCCTGCTCATTTGCTGCCTTCTCTTGAGAGTGTCTAAGATGGCTGGGATGATACAGCCTTAACACATCTCTTCAAACCTCATATACATTCACATCGCAGACTAATACAAGTCACGTCTGCAGTGATACTCTCACTGACGAATCGACCAGGATTGAGAGATTAACTAACAGTTGGAAAATGAGAGGATCAGGCAAGGGGGAACGCAGTAGTAAAGACCAGGCTAAACCTGTCCCATTGGGTGGCCCCTCACCGCCCCAGTCCATTCCGCTTTAGGGTTATATTGATCGGCCCCGGGTCGAGATATATATCTAGTGAGGTTGTATAATTATTTACAACCCTCAACACTAGATATTTATGCCGGTTATGGTTACAAATGGTTATGCACTATTAGTGATAATATAAAATAGTATAGAAAGCTAAACAACTATAACTATAATCAGCCATAACAATTTATAACCAATATATAACCATTTACTACCAGACCCCTGGGGAGTCGGGCCACTATGTATCTTCCACACATCAGTAAAGAGAATTTTATCTTATTTTTGGTAAGCTTTTTTATATTCTTCTTATTTGATTTATCGTTTATTTTTGGAACAAAAAGAAAAATACATAGAATAAAGAGAGAAAGAAAAAGGAAGAAGAGAAATGGTTGAAAAAAAAGGTGTATTACAATAATTATTATGGTGATGATAATTAACATCATCAAAAGCAAGTATTGTAATCACGTTAATCCAGGGGTTGCACTTCCGGTAAGATGAAAACATAGAACCATTATCATTGGTCCAGCTGGAGCTCAACGCCAAAAGTAACAAAGAATATGTACGCCATCCTCTTATTTCAATCCAGTAAATATTAGCAAAGGTGACACAAACACGAAGCCCCCAAGAACTCCCCAAAGCTATATTGAAGTCCATTACTCAAAAGAAAAAAGCGCTGATCACGGCCACTTTTTGACACAATTAAAAGAAAACGAGCGAGTTCACCCCAAAAAGAGTAAAGAAGACCAGGGGGAGAGAGGAAGTACTTCATATGCGGAGATAGAGATCTACTGAGTGAGGTAATCCTCGATTTCGAAACACATCCTCTTCAGGGTCTTCTCTTCCAGCTCCTTCGGGGTGCCAATAACTCTCCGTACCACTATAGTCCGAGCGTCCTGTAAACGAACCTCCACGGGGTTTCCTCCAAGCCTATCAAGTTCGTCCTTCGTACACTCCCGGACATATACCGTAATATCTGGACCTACACAGGCACGCCAAAGAGATGCCATCCATTGCCAGTGGTCTAGTGGCGCATAAGAATCTCCGATTGGAACGGAGCAAGCAAACGCATCTGCTGTGGTAAGCTGGTACCTGGGAACAAGGGCAACAGGTACCGGGTAAGGAGTCGCCGTGGATGATGGCGAAAACGGGATGGATCCATTCTCACTCGACTGTGCCGGGGAGCTAGTATGGGATTCAGAACCCCGAGGAAGGGCAGTTTTAGGGGACGCCCCTGGCGTCGAGTTGTCTTCGTCCGCGAACCGTGGCTCCAATGACCCATAGGGAGGCTTGACAAAATTGACTATTTCGTCGGAAATGCGATGCCATGCGGATATAGTATTCAAATAGTCTACCGTGGCATCGCCCATCTGCCCGGACTCAGAGTAGCTCTCTCGTGAGCGAACTTCCGGTCCCTCGAATATGCGAGCATTGTATCTTCCCTCCTTCTCTAACGCATTATTGAGGTAGTCTACCACTGATTTCACCACCAGAGGGTCCTGTCCATCAACTGATACCACAGCCCCTCTTCTCTGGGACGCCCCATCACGGAAAGGTGGAACAAGAGGTGGTGATATTTTAGCCAGCACTTTAATCTTATTGAGAAATGGAATTGTCATTACCGTGGCCTCCAGGCTGATGCTGTCCTGAGTATACGGGGTCACTGGGGCCATAGCATTCGCGACAGGGGCAGTCGTCTGTAGAGGCGGGAGCTTCAGGCTTGGGTCCGGCTGTGGAAATTCTTTGGCCGTCCGAAACGGTCGCGGAGGCTGCAGCATTTGAAAACTCCCGCGAGAGCTTGGGGGTTCGGGGCGACTTGTATAAGGTGATATGGGATAGGGAGATTCGGGACTCCTGTCCCGATGGATGTTCGGCTTCGTCGGTAACTGTGAGCTAATCCGGCGACGTTTGGTGTCAGGGGAGCCATTTACATTCTCTTCCCACTGTCGTTGGCGGGAAGAAAGAGAGTCCCCATTCGTTACTATTTTCATTGTGTTTGTTGTTCGGTCTGAGTCTTTGACACGACAGGGATAGCCTCGATTCGCGATTAAGTCGTGTTGTGTGGGAGCTCCGTTCCCATGAGGGACCCCGTTTGGATTAAAAGGCGCCTCTGGCGATACTGGGGGATTCATCACCCGGCCGCCACATCGGCTGCAGACAGTAGACCCCGGAGGATTATGGCTTATACCGGAGCTCGCACCACGGGGATTACCGTCCCTGCCATAGCGTCGAGGCTGATACCGGTATTCGGGGTACTGCTGTTGATGTCTGGCCTTCTCCTCCTGTTTTTTTTTAGGGCATTAGGATATGGAGGAACACTAGAACTGCGACAGATGTGAGCCTACTTACTTCTGCTAGAGCTTTCCATTCATCCTTTGTTTCCTGAGGAAGACGTCTCCATTGCTCCCCAATGATTTTGGATATATCCGGGTTAGCCAGGCCAGGGTTTTGCGCTACCACGGCTCCTTGATAATGTTGACGGTATAATATAAATGCTGAATATTGTCAGTGTTTACCGACCACAATCGAAAGAAAAGATTGCTGGTAGGAGTCTACAGCTAAACATACCATTGCGAGGTCGTGGAATTTTAGGGTCTGGCTGACACAGACAGAATTGAGTTGCAGGTTCTCTTGTGGACGGCTTGACAGGGCTTGAGGATGAGGAGCGTTCCTGAGCTCCGGTCCGTTCACGAAATGGAATACTCTTCGAGGGCTTCGGGGGCTCTAGAGATGCATTGGAAGCTATCTTATTGAGAGCAATCTTGGCCCGGTTCAAAGAGGATAGATGAACTTGAGGCAACCCATCGGCGGCATACCGACACGGGTTTCCCACTGGGACCGGCTCTACATGCCGGTCCAGCATTGACACTTTGGATACGTTGTCGTTCATGATTTTGTGTTCAAGGAGATTACTGGTTGGCCTTGGTAGAGTGATTTGAGGAGAGTCATAGTGTAAAGCAGCCGGCTTGGGGAGAACTCGGTCGAAAGACATTTAAAAAGGAAGGAATGGAAGGAGTGTCTGGTAAGAGTCTGGACGGCGGTGCTGGGATGAAAGGCGAGGAGGAACTCATGGGTTGAAAGAGGATGTTGAATATAGAGATGACGCCCCCAGGGACAGGGAAGAAAAAGAAACGAAGCGAAAGAAAGAAACAAGATATAAGGTTATGATAGAAGGCGGATCCTCGTGCAGGGGGGGATTGAAATTTCTTTTTAATTTCTTTTTTCTTTTTTCTTTTTTCCTTTCCTTTTCTTCTTCTTCTTTCCTTATAATAATAGTGATTATTATTATTTCTGACCTTTTTTTGGGAGTGATTTTTTGGCCTCTGCTTGAATGATGAAGATAATAATAATAATAATTTTCCCCCAGATGATATAAGAAGAATTTAAAAAATCTCAAAGAAGAAAAGAAGAAAAGGAAAAAGAAAGAAAAAGAGAGAAAGGAAAGAAAAGGAAAAAAGGCGAGAAAATGAGAGAGAGAGAGAGAGAAGAGAAAATAATAATAATAAGATAGAAGATTAATTTTCTCGTAGGTTGTTGTATTTGCTTTTTTACTTCTTTGACAATGTATCGACTCAAACCGAACCAACCAGACGGGAGAAAGAGACTAGATAAAGACTAGGATTTGGCTTTTTAAAGTGCTTTGTTAGGAAATCTATCTTTGGAGCCATTCGGCTTAGTTTGCCGCCCTCCTTATGAATCAGGACAGTGCATGTACCTCCTATGGTTTCTTTGTTTCTTTCTGTTCTAGATGACACAAAAAGCCCTCGGATCCCTCTCTGTTTCCTCTCCACTAGACGCAAAAAAAAAACCATACCACAGTAAAGAAAAGAAGAGAGTGAGAAAAAAAAAAGGAACACAAATGAAACGTCTTTGGACTGTAACGATAAGTCCGTTCGTCTAGGTCATCCATTCAACCCGTGGTTTTGGAAACTAGTGCATGTACTACCTGATGAAGTCCGCTATCCATGGATATCTACAATGAAGATACAACGTCCGTGCAACATACTGACTAGTACCTTGCTTATGGATGGATAAAGGAACGGAAGCAAAGAAGAAAGGTCACAACGAGAGAGAAAAAAAAATAGATGAAATTACATACAATTGGAGAGTGGGGGGGCAAAGTGGAAAGGGTACAAGTGACTCAGCCAAGGTTGGTGTAGGTTCCAGAGCAAGTCACTTTGACTACTAGAAGTTACTAGTAAGTAAAGTCGGGAACAGGGGAAGGTATTGTTTTCGATGTTTGATTTCTTTGTCTATCCATCATTTCTTTTTTTCTTTTTTCTTTTTTCTTTTCTTTTTTTTTTTTTTTTTAAATCCATTTTCTCCCCCGACGCCCGCAAGCGGTGTCTAAGCAGGGGTTCCGGTCCAATCAATGATCCCCCGGGATCCACTGCCAATAATGTCACTTGCCCGATTGGATCAGGTGAACCAAGCAATCCAAGCTTGTAAGTCACGGTTCCTTGACCCTAAAAGAGGGACTTTTGTGATTTTAAGGTATCATTTTCTTTTTCTTCCTTCCTTGTCTTTTCTTTTTCATTGGATTTGATTTCATCTGATTTTGGTTTCCTTCCTCTTTTCCCCATTTTATTTTCTACTAAACTACTCCAGATTGAGTTAAGGTAAAGTAGACGCTAGTTTTCTGTCAGCTCAGGTAGCAAGCAACCCCATTGCTTGGAACAAAGAAAAAGTCCCAAGTTGAATGAGAAAAATAATAATAATAATAATAATAATAATAAGAAAGCTTTACATTAAAGAGGATAAGTTTGGATTTTCAACAAAGAAGAGACAAATTACACTCCTACAACCCGCTGTCCGACCACAAAGAACTTCTTTCCTGTTCGATAACAAAGAAAAGAAAAAGAAAAAGAAAAAGAATCAAATCAACTAAATTAAAATAAAATCAAAGAAAGATCAACTCTCAATGTAAAGCTGCCTTGTGTCATTGATGCAACTTGCAGGCTTTCCCAGAATGTTGGGTCGATCTCCCATTCCGTGATCGCCAAAACTCCACATTGTCCCCCGTCACGTTGCAATTTGAGCCTGTCCTTTTATTTTATTTTATTGTATTTTATTTTATTTTATTTTATTTTTTTTTCTCTTTCTTCCAGCTCTCTCCTAGCTTCTTGACTCCACTGTCTTGAATGAAACATACCACCTTTTTTCTCCCATGGTTCTCAATCGTCATGATCCTATAAGGAAGGTTACGCTTTGCTTCAAAGCATAAGATGAATGAGACAATAGACTAAAACAAACCAAAAAGACTGGTGGAGTTTTACGTTTCTGAGAATGGCATAGCGAAGTCAAACAAGCTGAAGAAAAATGTTTCCCTTTGTATGAGCTCATCAGCTGAGCTTATGCTCCCTGACTGGTCTTCTGCAAGCGTTTGTCGTGTCGGAAAATCAGCCGTTGTCTCAAACATGTTGTCATTCTACTACAAGTAAACCCTTTCTCAATCTCCCTCAATCACGAATTGCGTCTATTTCTGTAGATTTATCAATATTCCGTCGGTTGTCGTGCAAATAAAAAAAAGTACACAAGAATTTCTTTTTCTCCCTCTTTTTACTTGAGTGAGGAGGTGGGGGGGAAGCCCTTTTTTTTTCTCTTGTAACTATTATTATTATTTCCCTTGTAATTTTAGTATGTTACATTTATTTTCATTATTTTTTGGATTTTCGTTTTATTTTCTTTACCGGAGCCACATTTCTTCAATTCCGTGGAAGATCTCTGTGCCCATGAGTCGGTGGGCCGATGGGCCCAAATGCATCTCGTTCCTGAAGATACGGTCAGTCTGGATCGAGTCGAAAGGAACCAATGAGATTGGGGGTCTTGGTCTTACCAGAACAAATACTTCTCTGGATTGTCACATTTCTTCACTTCTGATGTCATCACTAATTGCTGTCCATTTTCGACGCATGCGTCGTCAACATTTTCCCACCCTGGTTCCTGGTTCTTCCCCAGTCCATTAGGTTCTTCAATACCAGCAGCAAACAGCTGCCAATCACGAATCAAGTCGGCAAGGAAAGCATTCGTATCGAACAAATAGATCGTGCCTTGATCCCATTTCTCCGCGGCCTCGCGGAGTTTACCATTCCAATATTCGGTAATCTGGACGGCGTCTTTCTGCCGACCAATATGCTCATCACCTGTGGGCCTGAAAGCCGGTAGGAAGGTCACATCAGGGGTCAAGGTCAGAATGACCTTGAGTTCATTGGTCCCCAAACTCTGAGACAGTACGTTGAGCTGGTCGACGATGACTCCAATGCTGCGGTCTACTGACTGTGTCGCGGTATCGTGACCTTTATCCAACATGTTCCACACGTCCCAGACACCAAAGGAAACAACGACAATGGTGCGATTTTGGCGATAGCTGATTGATTCCTGGTCGATTACCAGCTCCTCGAGCGCACGTGCCTCGGCAGCAACCCACTGATTCACCTGAGCCTTGAAATCTGACAATGGTGACTTGTATATGTTGAGTAAAGAATCTGGCAACTCGGCATTGTCTACGACCGAGCCAATATACTTGCCTCTGAGTGACTTGGCTGTCTCGGCCATGTTCTCATGGTGGCATTGAAACTAAAAACAGGAGTAAGCACAATCACAAGGATTACGGCCGCCTTGGCTTTTCTTACCATCGAACAAAGCCACTCTGTCCAGACGGAGCCTTGGAGCTCACCCGCATTGTTGTCGCTCCATGAATCACCGAAAACCACTAATCTCCGTTCAAAGGACGTGGCGGGGTTGAAATCGGGCTCGTTGCCATTGGCTGCGACAACCCGTTGGTAATAATGCTGAGAAGCGAGGAACCATGCTGACCACAGAATACTGCCCACTGCTAATGCGCATATCGCATGAAACTTATTGAAAAGGCGCATCGCGGGCTGAGACAAAGGGCGAGCAGTCTGGCACAAAGGAATGTGAGGTGTGACAGGGCGAGGATTTGCCTCCAATTATAGATATTGCACGGTCGGCAGCGCCTTTAGCCTTCCTTTCCGGATTCCATCCAATGGGCCACAAATGTCCGGTGTAATGTGGCTGTAGCGTTTCTGAGACACTTTTTTGCTAGAACAGGGCCAACGGGAGAGAGAATTGGTCGATGTCAATCGGAATCAAACGGGGTACCCCCCTGAACCAGAGACACCCTGAGAGACAAGAATGGCTACTTCCAACGGTGCCGTGCAGAGTTCAGGGATCTATTCACCTGAGACTAGCGCCGTGGTGATATTAGCAAGGCAAGTGGGGTGTGGTAAACGAAAAAAAAAAAAAAAAAAAAAAAAAAAAAAAAAAAAAAAAAAAAAAAAAAAAAAAAAAAAAAAAAAAAAAAAAAATCTGTAGAGAGCGACAACGGAGAAGCTCAACGGAAGTAAGGAGAAAGGATGCAGAGACCAATGAAGTTAGACAGTGGTAAGAATGTTAAAGGAAAGATTAACAAATAATCAAAAAAATTGAAGTCCAGGTAAGAAGGAATTTAGAGAAAGGAGACTCCCACATGTGAAGCAGAGGATGAGAGGGGAGAGAGAGAGAGATAAGACTAATAAGGATAACAACTTATGACGACCAGGCGTTGAGAGCATCGCATTACCCCATAAGGCTGTTGTCCGCGCGGCGACTCCGGATCAGTCAACCAGTCGCGTGCGCTGAACATTGCGTTGGTGTCCACTTTTCTGACTAACAAGTTATATCTTTCTTTCAAGAAATTTAATGTGATTGATTCCCCTTAGGAAAAAGCTACTGTGATTACTTTTTGGTGTTCTCACTGGGATGTATAAAGTTATTGGAGATCAGAAGATTAATGATTATCTAATCCAAGACTTTACCATAACTAGTCTAATTGATTTTCTTATATTCACCTGCTCAGGAGATAAAAGTTCCATTTCGCCAGGTGGATTCTATCGTATTAAAAAAAAAAAAATGTTTTAAACCGCACCGCCACATTACGCAGGTTATTATGCCGTCCGTGCTTAGACATCAATGCTGAAGATTTGACATGTTATGTATGTTTATTTGTCTATATCGAGTATGATCTTGGAAAATAAAAATACAAAATGTCCATAAATCATGGATATAATGGATTGCAAATGGATTGTAAATGGGTAAAAAAAAAAAAAGGAAAAGAAAAAGAAAGATATAGATACCTTAGAGAACAAGAACGGGAACCAGAGATTAAGCAAATGGTAAGTTCATAGGAGAGTGTAAGTAAAGATGTGATATCCATACAAGAAGTCATGGATTAAAAGATGTAACGAATCACAATAGAGTTGTTATTTCAACGAGTTAAACACTTGTAACTGGGAAAGAGGGATTCGAAGAACGACCCAAAAAGGCAACGGCTGACATAAGAAGCCCTACCTCGTTGCGCTAGACCCAGAGCGGTTAGGTGGTGTTAGTCAGCCGCCCACAGAGGGAAATCTCGCTACACCACACCCGCGAAAAATCCCAAGTACAGAACTTCCGACGTCCAAACCTCCTCGACCTGTCGACAAACCCGCGCCCTCCGTCTTGACCGCGCAGCTCCGTCAAGATGAAGCTCAACATCTCTTACCCGGCCAATGGGTCGCAGAAGATCATCGAGGTCGACGATGAGCGCAAGCTCCGTCCCTTCATGGAGAAGCGCATGGGAACCGAAGTCAGCAACCCCATCTCCTTTTTCCCACGCCTTTCGATTGCAGTTTGGAACCTATGAAACAATGCAGAAAAAAAAAAAGAAGTTCGGAAATGATTTGGAAAACAGAAGACTGATTGGGGTATTTTTTTGCAATAGATTGCCGGCGACTCTCTCGGTGATGAGTTCAAGGGTTACCTCTTCAAGATCACCGGTGGTAACGACAAGCAAGGTACGACTCGAATCTTGGAGATAATTTCTTGATTTTTATGGATTGTGGGGTTCAAGGAGGAGCACGAGAAAGCTCGGGGATCAGATAAGGATATGAACAAAATGCTAACGGTTCACGCTTTGATTAGGTTTCCCCATGAAGCAGGGTGGTATGTACCGACCAATATGAACGCTTAGCCGAAGGAATATCAGTATCAGGAAACTCATCGGATTTTCTCCAGTTCTCCTCCCCACCCGTACCCGTCTTCTTCTCGCCGAAGGCCACAGCTGCTACCGCCCTCGCCGCACTGGTGAGCGCAAGCGCAAGTCCGTCCGTGGTGGTATGTTTCCAAGAGTGTTACCCCGTGCGCAGAGAGTCCGTTGTTGACGACGTTTCTTTCCCACAGCCATCACCAACTTCGATCTTGCCGTTCTGGCCCTGAGCATCGTCAAGCAGGGTGAGGGTGAGCTGCCCGGTCTCACCGACACCGTTGTCCCCAAGAGACTCGGCCCCAAGCGTGCCACCAAGATCCGCCGTTTCTTCGGTCTCGACAAGAAGGACGACGTCCGCAAGTTCGTCATCCGTCGTACCGTCACCAAGGAGGGCAAGCCCGAGTACACCAAGGCCCCCAAGATCCAGCGTCTGGTTACTCCCCAGCGTCTCCAGCACAAGCGTCACCGCGTTGCCATCAAGCGCCGCCGCGCTGAGGCTTCTCGCGAGGCTGCGTAAGCTTCCCCGTTCCCTATTGTCTACTACACATGGTACAGTAAAACTAACGGAGATCCCACAGCAACGAGTACGCCAAGCTCCTTGCCAACCGTGTCCACGAGGAGAAGGCCAAGCGTGATGAGCTCCGCAAGCGGAGGGCCTCTTCGATGCGCAAGTAAATATTTTGTTTCTCCGGGGTTAATGGTCGGGTTACGTCTCTATTATGACTAGGGAAAAGATCTCCGCGACGGAGGGGAAAGAAAAAAGGGGGATGGACCGAAGATATTGAGGTTGCAAAAGGCAGAAGGGGGGGCGTTGTAACCCGAGTTGAATAGAAATTACTCCTTGGGAAGCACACCCCACACGTCTGCGGGGACCGAGGCTTTTTTTTTGGCGTGCTTTACCTTTTGCTCTTTTTTTTTTCTCTCTCTGTTAAAAAGAAAGCCATATCCAACAATCATGGAATGAAAGGGACAAAATGTGAAAGAAGTTTTCTTTTTTTTTATCTTTGTTCGGATACAACATTTTGCATGCTTTTCACAGGAGTACCCGGTTCCCGCGGACTTGCTAGCCACTGCTTTTTAAATGAATGAAGCTCGATGTTTTTTTCTTTTACTCAC
Organism: Aspergillus avenaceus; assembly: GCA_009193465.1. Taxonomy (NCBI): domain Eukaryota; kingdom Fungi; phylum Ascomycota; class Eurotiomycetes; order Eurotiales; family Aspergillaceae; genus Aspergillus; species Aspergillus avenaceus. The sequence goes on from ML742294.1 coordinate 20,681, forward strand.
ATTTTTTCTCAAATTTAGTTTCTGTTCTTTTTTTTTTTTTTTTTTTCCATTGTCATTTTTATCTTGGGTTGAAACTTAGTAGCTTGTGTTGTGGTCGTAGTACTCCGGTGGTACTTAGTATTCCGTAGTAATAATTTGAAGTACTATCAAGTTGGTTGGTGGGGATCTTTCAATTTGCCAGTGTGGTTGTTATGTTTTGAAGTAGATAAGATCGATGCGTCTGCGGCTCTCTTGTGCCGGAGGGGCCAATCATTGTGGAGATTTTTTTAACGTTTGTAAGAGTATTCAAACTATATATATGCACCCTACATGTAGCAAACCAGACATGTCAAATGGTCAATCCTCTAATTCTTTATTGACAAGAACAAACTGGAAAAGGACTAAACTCCTTCCGTACGTATATATGTACAAAATGTTTAAATCATGTCATTGAAGGCGTCGCAGGCTTTCTTTTGTTTTTATTCGGGGGAAAATATGCCTTCCCTTTCTTTCCATTTGTGTAATTCGTACATGCATCATGACCTAACTCGCGTTATGGCAGTTTTAGATAGACCCTTTAGGTTTTGAGAACCAGAAAAAAAAAAAAAGACGAGAAAGAAGTAAATAAAATATAAATGATCCCGTTACCAGGGAGATTTGCAAACTCAAAAGCATCCAGCTTTTGATAGTGAAAGTTTAGAGATCAAAAGGGTGGTTTCCCCTTTCACATTTCCAGTACCGAACCCTTCTCCATGTCAAACCCACTGTCTGCCAATGCGCAAAATTAAGCAACAGCGTGAGAGAACAAGAAGCTCACGGATTCACCGTTGTGTGTACGTCTGCAAGCCTCAGCCAGGGTAGGGCTGATATCGATGGTCTCGATCTTGTCGCACTGCTCCTTCTTATCTTGGTGAGGCACAGTGTTGGTGACGACAAGGCGGCTGAGGCAGCTGTTGTTGACATTATCAATGGCCTTTCCAGAAAGGATACCGTGAACGACGATGGCGTTCACTTCCTTGGCCCCATGCTGCATGACCGTATCGGCAGCCTTGACCAGAGTTCCACAAGTGTCAGCCATGTCGTCGACGATAATAGCAACCTTGTCCTTGACATTGCCGACGAGAACCATACGCGACACCTCGTTAGGACGAGGGCGTTCCTTGTGGATAAGAGCGAATTGCAGATCGAGACGGTCAGCGATAGCGGTGGCACTAAGAAAGACCCAGTTAATGAGTGAACTTAACCCAAAATCATCGTTCAAAAGTCGATGCGCCAATGTAGTTTGCTTACCGCTTCGCACCACCAGCATCAGGACTGACGATGATGCAGTTGTTCACATCCAGATGCTCCCGAATCCACTTCAGGATGCTGGGCTCCGCATACAGGTTGTCGACGGGGACGTTGAAGAAGCCCTGGATTTGGCTAGCATGAAGGTCCATTGTAATAACATGGTTGCAGCCAGCTGTTTGCAGCATATTGGCCATCAGTCTGGCGGTAATGGGCGCACGACTCTTGTCCTTCTTATCCTGGCGCGCATAAGGGAAATTGGGAATCACTGCTGTGATACGTCTGGCCGAAGCGGTCTTGCAAGCGTTGATCATGATAAGCAACTCCATCAAGCCATCGTTGATGTCGTTGGGCTTCGTGGACTGCAGAATGAAAACGTCCTCATCTCGTACACTCTCGCCAATGGTCACACTCGTTTCCTGATTCGAGTATTGAAGGACCATGATCTTGGTCAGCTCAATGCCGAGGCTAGTGGTACAGACAAAAGAGTCGTTAGCCCGAGGAAAGATAGCACAGTAGGCGAAAGCATATTCATTGACAGCGGATCGCATACCGATCAGCCACGAGGCTTGCAAGCTCTGGGTGACTGTTGCCAGTCAAGAGCTTGATCGAGTTGGAAGCCATTGTGTCTTGAAATGTCAACTAGGATGCAGAAAGAGAGAAAGATGAAAGAACAAAGGGAGGGAAAAGAGAGAGAAAGAAAGATGGTGGAAGAAGATGAGAATACTGAAGATGATCCAGAAAGAAGTGAGGACTAGATCATGTCTTGAAGGGAAAAAGAAAACCCCAGAGTTTCAAGAATGCATGGAATGGAGAGAAAAGCCCCGCCGCCAACTTTTTTTCCCCAGCGGAAAATTCACGGCGTCCCGTGACGCACTCACCGCCTACGGGTTCCGTCCTATGGGAAAACACTGTTTATGAAGGGAAACAAAAGTAGATCATCCATCATTGGGGAAATGCCTAAATACATGAAGATTAAAATAGAAAAAAAAAAAAGAAAAAAAGGGAGAAACTTTTTTTTTTCCTCTTTTGGATTTCTCCCTTATGATATTGTCCGCTTCTCCTCATTCCTCCACAATGCGAAGTTGACCGCTCTATCATCCCAGTGGAAGAGACTAATTGACCTGCACTTCAAGTAGTCTCTCTCCAATTGCGATCGAAGAACCGTGTCCTTCTTTTTGTAGTACACCTCTCGCCCAAATAGTACACACTAAGCGGGAAGGGAAATGAAAAGCAAAATGAAAAATCAAGAAGACAAAAAGAGAAGTAAAGAAAACAATACAAAGAATTGTGTGGTGGAACGCCGCCAAATGCTCGAGCATGAGAACAAGAATGGGAAGAGCGTAAGATCACGTAAATTGTCAGTCAAGCCGACAGAAGAAAGCAGCGCAATTCTATGCGAACCCGAAATATTCGCTACCGGCTGTCATGGCTGTGTATAGCCGTTGTCTTAGTGTCTCGTAACTCTCATATTCCGGAAGATCAAGTTCTAAAGCCAGAAGTTAGTATGGCATGCAAAATCAAGCGCAGGGTTTTTGACTTACGGTTGAAGCATGTGTGCGAGCTGGGGAGACGGTCCTTGTTACCGTAATCCCGATGAATATTGAATCGACTGACTCCATTCATACCCTCAAGCTCCTTGAATCCGTTGAGCGGTACCTTACTCGTTCCAGTAACAAACTGTAGAAGTTTGGCGCGTTCTTCTTTGTCAAACGAGCGCACAGCACGCCAGAACCACTGGATCTGAGGCGACGAAGCCGAGTAGTTATGGTACTCAGTGTTAGCCTTCCAGTCATCCACGTCAATTTCGGGGAGGCCAGAAATCAACAATTCTAGTTCTTGTTCATTGAAGATTGAAATCAGGTCGGCCGGTATGATTTCATGGAACCCTAGTCTCATTAGACACTACAACACCGCGGCGTTTTGCTAAAACAAACAAGGGAACATACCTTTCAGGAAGTTGTCAAGCTGCTCCTTGACGGATCGGACCAGACGATAATCAACAACGCGCTGCACATAACCCTCCTTATTCTCTTGAGTTACTGGGATATTGCGACCATTATCCACAAGATCAATTACTTGTTTCTCACCAAAGTCGTCCGTCTCCACGGCGAAAGTCTCGGTGATAATGTCGGTGATATCATTCTCGAGCATCCAGAGAAGCGACTTGTAGTAGTCGAGATCAAGAGTCTCCATATCCTTGATAGACACTGACCGCCCAAGAATACACTTGTAGACAGCGCGGCTGAAATGGCAATCGAGGACCCGGCCTTCATAGAGAGCCTTACCAATGATTCGTCCAATGAACTTGAAGAACATAAGATGCTCCGCATTAACACCGCTCAACCGATTTGGATGGAAGGTTGTCCGGTCAGCAGCGACAGGAATGAACAAAGCATAATTAGGGTTGAACATGCCGCGTGCGAGAACCTGGAACCATTCTCTCGTCACACCTCCTGCATCAACACCTTCCTCCCCGTGGAAGCGCACGTTCAATTTTCCATATTTCAACTCGTCTGCTGTTTTGAAGTATAAGGATTTGAAAGAGTCAAGGAAAACTTGATCTCTCCTAACGGAGAGTTGAAGTGGTGGATGAGGATGACGAGGCTCTGCCCCACGGGAATGGATCCGGCGAGTGAAGTAGTTGCGTTTATTGTCAAACTCAAGGACCTTCGGATTCTTAACCAGCAAAGAGAATGTACCGCTCATCAATCTGGGGTTTTGGCGAACAAGTTCATTAAGGATTTTGCGATGTTCTTCGGTGAATTTGAAGAAAAGGCCTTCCATGTTCATGCCAGCGTCAACGGAAGCGCTAGACACAGACAGTTCCCGGCTGGTTCGAGAATGAGCAACCTCTTTCAATGTAGTGTTCTTGCAAACGACCATCAAAGCCTCGATCAGGGGGAGAAGAATTGTTGCGACGTTCAGCATATTCTCCTTTTGGCGTATGAGGGTTAGGCATTCGCTCAACTTTGTCCAGAGGGGCCCGAATGTAGAACTCTCATACAGCGTCTGTAAGACATCCTCCTTAGCAGCCTGCTCGGCTTCACCTCCCTTAGCTTTATCAGCACGGTTAGGGTCAAACAAGTAGTCAAGTGCCGTTAAAACACGCAACAGTTTTGCTTGGTCGGAACTAGCTGGTGAGAATTTAGCCAAGGCCAGTCCCTGCATATCCGTTCCAGTCCGCGCCTGGTGAATATGGGATGAAAGTTCATCCAAATCAGTCAAGATTGATGTGCTCAGAGCCTGGGCCTGCCGGACTAGCTCGTTCCCAATAACGTCCCTGGCCAAAGGAATAGCTGAGAGGTTATTGATGGTCGAAAGAGTATCCCTGAATGTTTTCCCATTGCACTCACGAGCCGCAAGGATATGCACGACTAGCTGCAAATTGTGGTCAGGGACAACAGGTGGTTCAATAGATCTCTTCTTATGCTTGTCATCTTCAGTCTGACTCTTATCACCCTTCGTCTTCGATGTCTCAGTCGTTGTAGGCTCCTCGGTTTGGCCTGGTGTCGCTGAGCCATGCAATTCAGGATTCTCCACACTAGGTAGAGGCGCATCCGTCATGGTCGTATCAGCAGCAGTCGAAGTTTCTGCGTTAGGAGCAGGATCCTCTTGTGTCCCCTGTTCAGTGGCAGGCTTGTCGCTTTGCGCAACTTCTATCTCCTTGGCTTTCTCTTCTTCCTCTTGCTTCTCTTTCTCGCGACGAAGTAGCAACGTGAGTGGCTGTGTGATACTGCTGAGGAGACTCGAAAGCTGTTCCATGCAATTGGGGCTTTCCATGATCAATTTTCGGTCAAGCAAAGTGAGTAGTGCATTGAGAGCAAACTTGTTGGCCTTGTTCTCCTTGCCTTTGCCTTTGCGGAAAGCCTTCAGCTTCAAAGTAGATGAAGGATCATGCTCAGTGAGGAAAAACCACGCAATATGGGGGTTATACTGAGACAAGAAAGACAAAGTTCCGAGGCATTGCTGCACCACCATTATTGGGGTTACTTCATTGCTGACGCTTGAAGAAGTCTGGAAAGCCAGGCTGCGCTTAGCGGATTGCGGAGTTTTTTGCACCGCAGAAGGTTTGGCCCGAAGCGAAAGTTGAGCGAAACTGCGTTCTATCGCGGAGACATCCGAACTGCCATCTTGCAGAACGGAAAGAAGGAGACTGATCACCTCAACCCTGTTTTGACGATTCTCGCAGACATTGTGAAGGATATCGTTTAACTGGTGGCGTGCATTACCCTGAAGTGGCATGAACATGAGGCGAAGCAATGTGGCAACACCTGCTTTGTCGAGCATCTGGACAATTTGGCGGCGTTGCTGTTTCTTAGGTTCTTGCTCACCAGCTGGCTCATTTCTAGGGCGGTGCTCAACCCTAGAGATGTCGCCGAACTGCGCCAAACGTCTTCCAGGAAGAGCTCGGGCTTCGGTAACAAATTCAGGGCCAAGTGTTGCGAGGATCTCTTCCGGTTGGTCAGCAAGAACGGCCTGTCGTAGTGAAGGGTCTAGGGTAGCAAGGAAACTGGCAGCATCCATGTCTTCAGCACGTGGAGCGGCACCGCCAGATGTTGCTTGTCTACGTGCACTTTCGCGCTCGCGACGGCGACGGTCAGCCGCTTCCTGCTGTAATAATTCTTCGCGGATTTCTGGAGGCAAGGCTTCAAGGAATTCCGGATTTATCTCGCTAGGCTCTTCGCCGGCAGCGGCAGCTTGAGAGCGCTGCTCCGCGAGTTGTTGCATGATCACTTCCTCCCTGAGTTCTTCAGGAAGGGCCTCGAGATATTCAGGGTCAATTTCCATGCCAGTAATATCAAGTTGGCGGCCCCTTATTGTCGTATGCACCCGACGCTGAGGTTCAGATGGGCCCGAGTCTGCTTGAGCTGATGACGTAGTAGCTTCCGGTGAGGCATCTGTCTGTTGCACATCATCCATAGGCTCAGATGTGGCGCCTGAAGCGTGCCTCTCTGCTTCCTGTTGTTCCATTTCTTCTTGTCGCCTAGCATTTTCTTCTTCCTCTTTACGCTTCCGCTCTTTCTCTTCTTCTTCTTTAGCGATGCGTTCTTGACGTTCTTTCTCAACCCGTTCTTCCTCGCGTCTTTTAAGTTCCTCTGCCATCTGTTTCTCCCGCTCCTTCTCTTCTTCGATTGCAGGAGGGACCAATATCTTTAGCAAGGAGTTCACAACGCGCTGTGTCTTCTCGACGTATGTACTGCTATATAAGATACGAGCCTCCTCCTGCCAGCGACTTCTAGTGGTTGCCAAGGCAAAGCTCACAGCTTGAGATGGATCATCCCGGGTCCGAGAGGGAGGTGCTTGTGGCCGACCAAGGCCGAAGATGTCCTGAATGCGGTTGGGCAAAATGGCCCGTCTGTCGACATGAACATGTATTCCGTCTGGGCGAGTTATTACCCCAAAACCTGGCGTACCTTGGCCTCCAATGGCTTGCATTATCGCATTCATGAAGCTTACAGGACTGTCCATAGGAAGCAGACGTCCTGTCGACACTGGCTCCATACCGTGGACCCAGTCAGTGAAAGCCTCATTGCCAGGGCCACGTTGTTGACCGGCCTCAGGGCCTCTGTCCGTTCGTACGAGAAGAGGGTTTGTACCGTCATCGTTGCCGCGGGCAGGGATTTGGGTCCGGTGGAATCGGTAAGGTTGGATAGGAACGATTCCATGCCGGCTAGGCATAATACCTGTAACTGCAGCCCATGCTGGCTGAGGACCACGGAAACGATGGTGGTGATGTCCACGGTTCAGAGGGGGCTCATCACCATCCCAACCCCATGGTTCAATTAAGTCTTCATCTATACTAGTCTTCAGCACAAATCTTGGAATGTCCTGCCGATACACTGAACTTACCATCATCAAATCCCTGATATGATCCTTGGTCTTCATCGGCATCATCGATCTCTTCCTCAAGCTCATCGATTTCTTCATCATCTTAGGCAACATTAGAAATCGGGCAACATGTGAAACATTTAGAAACGATAATACTGACCGTCATCCTCGTTGAGATCATCGTCGACAAGGTCATCATGAATGTCTCCAAGGCTATCAGCCTGAAGATCTTCTACACCTCCAGCAGCTTCATTCAACACACGGAACAAATCATCGAAACGCTGACCTTCGCCACGTTGATCCGCTTGTCTGATATCTGCCAGCTCGTCTTCAAACTGGTTCATGATTTCAGCCTCTTCATCATCTTCAGACATCTCTTCACTCTCCCATTCATCATCATCACCGTCTCCTAGGCTCTCATTGTCCCCATCGCCGGTAATTTCTCCAGCAAGAATTTCATCATCCTCCATATCGGACGCGTCATCGTCCTCATCATCTTCGTCATCTTCATCATCCTCTTCGTCATCAATAACAACCTCAATATCCATACCAGAATCTCCAGGCAAGCCTTCAATGGGTCCAACACCCTCGATCTCATCTTCTTCGTCACTTACGACTTCGCCGTCATCTTCTGGCATATCTTCATCGTAATCCATTTCTTCCCCATATTCGTCATCGTACATCTCATCATCTTCGCCCTCTGACTCTTCGGAGCTTGTCTCCTCTTCGTGACGAGGCTCTAGCATACCCAAGGTAGAGTGACGGAAAAGATCGGGAGTTTCTTCTCGGTCATCTTCTAGGTCAGACACCGAAGTAGCAGAAGAAATTTCGTCTTCTTCCGTTTCTCCAAGGGTCGAGATATCTGAAGTCTCACTTATGATAACAGCGGTTTGGGTAAGTTTGTTCAGAGGTCGCAAGATGTACTTTATGACACGTTTGGATGCCGGGAAGTTGAGATCAATTTCGGCAACAGAAGCTGTAAGGGCGGCTATGAAGTTCTTCTCAAACATTGTTTTTGCAAGCTGCCTAGTGGACGACGGAAAAGCTGACTCTCCCGAGACAAAAGCATAGCCACTAAGCATCTTATCAAACAAATCGGCAAGAGACATTAGCCTAGAATATTTGGCATCTAACGGCTCATTGGACGCATTCGCCTCTTTGTAGGCTCGTAAGGCATGCTCCAAAACGAACCTACGCACAAATGCGAGCTGAGGCTCATCCTCTTCCTTCAAGCTTTGTTCACTGCGCCGTCTTCCGGCGCCGCCAAACTCGCCAGTCTTTGTGCACAAGGCAACAAGAACGCGCATCGTCCAAGCTGAAGTATTAGCGCGTTTCCTAAAGGCAACAGATTCGTCATGGTCCATGGTGCCAATAGGAACGAGAGCATTTAATAGGTAGTTCAAGACACCCGAACGAGGCTTTGAAGGAGTAGCTGCTAGAGGGTCCGCCTTGCGAGAGAAGTTGATAAATTCGACCTTTGTGCGGTTGTACGATGATAGCAGCTCGGTTAAGCATTGCAGAAGAAAGCAGCGATAAATGTAAATCGGATGATCATCCGCTTTGAACACAGGCTTCTCCTTTTCTGCCTTCTTGACATTGCGAGTGCTGGGAAGGTCGGTTGTAGACACAGACGGTGAGGCTTCATCTGTTGCCATCTCAACATCGGTTTGAGCTTCAGACTGTTCAGGCACAGAAGTGTCCGTGGCTTCCGTTGGAGGCTCTTTGTCATCGACATCCTTGTAAGACAGAAGCTCTGATACCAGATAGTGAATAACACCATCGGGGTTCTCTACAACTGGTGCTTTCAAATCGGCTCCCTTGTTTTTCTCTTTGTCATCTGATTGAGCATCATCTGACGAAACGTGGCCGTCATTCTTGAGGTTCGTGGCTCCTTCCTGAGCTGCCGCCTTGTCTAAGGGCGTATTATTTTTATCAGACTTCAGGGTGAGAACCTGCGGGCGTTGCCGGCTGTCATAACGTTGCAACTTCAGCTTCTCATTAGAGATTTCCACGAACAACTCTGGCGATCTCAGAACAAGATGGTACATCTGGCGAACGTAGCCAGTGGTGTCAATCTGGCGGGAAGACTTGGATTCGAAGTTGGCAACAATCTCACTTCGCATAATTTGTCGGATGGTATCGTCATCTTCAACTATGTGCCTTAGAATCAACATAAATGCGGCTTGTAGCTTTTCATTTGTGGTACTTGAAAGTTGCTTCATCATAACGAAGAGACGCTGCAGGCTCCGTTTTTCGCCCAGGCGAGTTGCGATACTACGGCTCCGAGTGAGGATAACTAAAATTCGGCAGACAGACAGTGCCAGAGTGTCATCTTTGCCGATTTTAGGAAGGATTTCAACCAATGCCTCGAAAAGCTGCGTTTTTTGCTCATGAGCAACAAGAGGCTCTTCTAGCTGGGCTGGGGCATCTTCCTCTGCAGTGGGGTTCTCGCTGTCGGGAGCAATCCATCGAATCTGAGGGGGCTGAGAGTCATCAGAAAGCAATTTCTCCAGGACTAGCAAAACATGCCCAACCCAAGGGAAAGAGTCATCCGAGGACTGCTCCGAGGACACCGATAAGAAGCCAAGGAATGTGTTAAAACATTCTTTAAGCTCCTCCAAAGTAGCACTATACATTTCTCTATCTTGAACCACCAGTGCGAGGAGATGTGCGTAGGCAGCCACCTTTTTCCCAGAAGCCTGGAAGTTCTCCATTTGCAAAGAAACGAGAGATTGAACAAGGATCTCACCGACCTCCCTCCGGAAGGTCTCCGGGTCACTATGCTTCTTTGTTGCAGAAGCAATCAGGTCCGCCAGCTCGAAGGAGACATCGAAATGCTCGTTCAAAACATCCAGGCAGCGCTCAATTAAGTTCGACCGGACCTTCTCACGCTCCTTGTCCAAGTCTTCGACCGTTGTGACTTCGCGGCGTCTGGTGGGCTGTTCCGGCTGCGGCTCGGAGGGTGCATCTGCTGCATTGTTTGATGGTTCAGATGTTTCTCCCCCGGTAGGATTTGGGTTACGGGTATTACTGGTCAGAGAGTCTTCCCGATCGCTGTCAGCTGCACCGTTCCCATCCTGAAGGATATGACTCAAGGCCCGTGCCAGGAACTCAGAGCCATTTCTGACTTCATTCTCAGCAGGAGCCCCTTGGCCTTGTTCCTGGCGGGGCATATCTTCTGGTCGGCCAGACGCTTGTGCTATAAGCATGGCTAGTGTAGAACGCTCAAGGAAGCCGCCTTCAAGAGGTGGCGCATCTCCAACGACTGCGTCTTCCGAGGTCTCGGAACCTGATGCACGAGTAGACTCTATGTCGTTGGATGGCGGTGGTATTCTCGGCGCAGGTAGCAACCATTTTTGTGCTTTGCAGTATTCCTCGGCTGAGAGATAGACATTGTTACAGCGATAGAGGGCCTCCTTGACCACTTCTAGATCGTGATTCTTCGCTTGCAAAGCAGCGACACGATCACGGTTTATGACTAACTTTCTTCTGGGCACCTCAGTCAATGGAGGCGGTAATTCAGATTGCCGTGCAGCCGCAGTCTCATATTCTCCATCGAGAGATGACCGCAGAATGTCAATCAGACACTTAATGACAGAGCTTGAGGACTGGGTGGCAAAATCGGAGTTCCACAGATCCCGAGCCATGGGCAGAATTCCCATGCGAAGATCTACCAAAAATTGCCCGGGTTGAAAGTAGTCTGGACGGTCTCGCTCGCGATCACTGCTTGTCATGGCCTGGGTCTGGCTGGAATCAACAATATTCTTGCCGGAAGCGAGTTCGGAGAAGAACCCAAGTATAATCTTAACACCTCCATAAGCAGATGTAAGTCGAGCCGAAACCTCATTATTGGGTTCCGACACTTGCTCCGGCGGTGTAAGAGCCTTGATCTCACGTACAAACACATCACAGATATCTTTCATGACCTTCAATCCGTGATGGCGCTTGAACGCAAAGAGAACAAGAGTGAGGTAGTGCGAGTGAGGACGATCTGCGGTAGCTAGTTTAAAAGAAGTACAATCAGCTTTAGGTCACCTTGTAGAGATGCGAAACAAACATACCTTCAAAGAGCAAATGGGAGAATGATGAGAGAATCACAATCAGATAGGCAAACCGGAGCTTAAGGTTGGTACAGCTATTGGGTGGCTCGAATTGTAGTTGTCCGAGCACAGCATTGGCAATAGCCTCGGCCACCATGGCCGCGTTTTGCTTCTGATAAAGATCAATCCGTCGTTTCCCAATGAGCCCAAGGCCCAGGTTATGAAGAAAGCCTGTTATTGAAGAAGGCAAAGAACTCAAGAGATAGCGAAGCGCCTGAGCATTTTTGAATGCTACGCTACTTTCAGGAACGCTGGTAACATTCGGCTTCGGCTCTTGAGGGGCACCTGCTTGAGCAGGTTCACTCGTGGTCGAGCCCTCTCGGTGTGATGCAGGCACTGCCAAACTTGTTTCCGGATTCGAGGCTCCAGTAGTATTATTGGTCCTCTCAGAACCCGCGCCAGCTGGTTGCACTTTCGTTGCCTGGTCCCATGTATCGGGTATATTCTTCTCAAGCAAGATCTCTTCCCATACACACGCCGCATGCAACCCCCCTAGTCTTTCGATAAGAGAGCGATAGCGATCAGCTAGGTTTACCTGAGCGAATACAGATGCCTGTTGACTTGGCCGAGTTTGATACAAAGGCATTGAGTAAACCTCGCGGAGCAGGTCTGTTAAAATAAGAGCAGCAACCATGTGTTTAGCAAAAAACGTGCCACTGTCCATGGCATGTTCTCTGGTCTTGTCCTTGCCCTCGTTGGAACCTTTGTCAATAGTTGACTGAATCAGTGGGGTAAAGAAACCCGACTCCCGAGGGCCATACAAGCGCCAGAATTCAGAAAGCATCTCCACAACCCACTCTGCGCGGTCGACAAGACCTGGTACAACTAGATGAGGTTTTGTCTCCGCTAACATGTGCACAAGGACAGTGAGCTCTTGATTAGCATCTGTGTTATGAAAGTCGAACGGCAGACTCTGCAAAGTTGCGATATCCAAGATGAACTCCACCCCGCCAGATTCAATGAAGTATGTGCAGTTCGATTGGTTCTCGAAGAAAGCCCCCAAAAATCGTAGAAGGGGGTAGAGGTAGTCTGTGACTGTGAGACCATTCATATCTGCGTCCTTGGGCTCAATGTCGCTGTTAGACGCGGGGAGGAGGTGACTTAGATCGCCGACCTTCATTGTACTGCCGTCCGGCAATGCCACGGTATTAATCTCCCTAACGCCAAGGTCGAATGGTGTAACATCCCTGCCTATCCTCGTGCCGCCTATCCTTCTGAACAGGTGATAGACCGGGCCCGAAAGCACTGGCTTGCCCTGCGAGTCCTCTGTCCACAACTTCGACCCCATGCCATCTGTCCATGCTTTACTTCTGCACAGAAGACCAACACGCGCGACCATCACGATAACAGCACTCATGATCGACGATTTCAGGGCAGGATGATGCCGTACTAATTCATCAAAAGTAGTGCCTAATGAGCGAACGAGATTTGGATCATCCTTCAAGCACTTCACATGTTCCGGGTTCTCGAAGATTTCAAAGAAGCTCTCCAATGCATGGGTCGACTGGAATAGTTCCAGCCCAGAGGAGTTAAGGCAGATAGCGCCAAAGGCCGAGGGAACACACGATAAGGCTTCTGCGGAGGTCATGATCCCAGGTGCTAAGTTGGAGTCCTTCGATCTCGCAAGTTCGTACACTCGAGGCTTCTGAGACTCACTAGTCGCGGGCGCAGTCTGAGCTTCGGAGGGTCTAGTAGACGAGGACTCACCTCCAGCTTCTGCGGCCTCAGGTTCAACAGGTACCTTTTCTTGTGCTGTTATCTTCGAACGAGTCACAGCTTCAAGAAAGCTCTTGCTCAAGCCCGCTTCAGCAATGACCGCATAGCTAGTTGGTTCGTTGTGAATGAAGCTGCTAAGGATATTGACAGCATTGCTCCAAACATGCGAACCGAATATGAGGGCGTTCTCGAACACAAGGCGCAATGAAGTAAGCAACTGAGGCGAGTCGATCAGGTTGCGAAGCACTCGATCAAATCCACCACCGTTATGTTGCATAATATGATTAACAAAACGGAACATCCATCTTAATGTTTGCTGTTGGAAGTACGGAATCTGATAATCAATTGATGGAGTCTTGTGTTGAGCAGGGATGCCTGCACCACGAGCTACATTCTCGAATGACGTTTTGGTTTCATAGTCTATCAGATCTGAGATTGCGTCAAATCCCTTCGCAGATGTAAGTGTTCCGAGGGCATCACGGACAGCGTGGACAAAAGTGTCAAGGAATTCCATGATACGAGAATAGACACGACGAGCCTTCTCGGTCCGGAGATTCAAAACGTCAACAAACATTGGTATCAAGCCAGCAGAAACTAGGGTTTCGGGCGTTCTAGTGCTGGAACCAGGAAGAGTTCGCAGGAGGGCAAGCAAGGCATCCCGCCATTCATCCTGACTACCATCATCGCTTTCATTGTCTTCCGATCCTAATTCATTGACAGCCTTTCTAGTGAGAAACATGAGGACACCATGGTTCACATTGACACTTAAAGCAGCACAGACATCAATTGCTCGAGCTTTGTGTTTGGCAAGAGCGTCAAGAGCCTGAAGTACCAATGTCTGTGCAGTTCGCGACACCGGTAAGTCCCCACTTGCACCCAGATGGACCAACTCTCCCAGCTGAAAAGCAAGTTGAAGGCGCTTCGGTTGCTCCGTATCATGCTGAAGAATCTTTTGCTGGAACAGCGTTTCGGGGTATACGTACGCGAGATTGGTAATTGCAAGCACCCTAATGGCAAGTATCTGTTCCCGGGCGGAAGCCAACCCCTTAGCCGTTCGAATCCTGTGAAGCAACTCGAACTTTGACTCATCAGGCAACTCTTCTAGATACGATGCAAGAAGACTTTCGGTTGTCGATGAAGAGATCTTCGAGTAGGGGATGGTTAGAACCTTTCCACCTCTTGTCGCTTCTTCTTGTTTACCAGGGGTGTTCGCGACGGAACTGGGAGAGTCTTCCATGATAGATGTACGACTCAAACGAGGAGTTGGATGAGTATTACTCCTACGCAAAGGCGTTGGAGTGGTTGGCGCTTGGGTCGGCAGGCCACCATGTCCAGCTTCCGATGTCGACTTCGACTGATCTGAAGAACCAGAAGGGTAATAAAGTAGATTCACGTGGCCCCACTCATCCCAACCATCATTCTCGCGTGTAAGGGTGACCAGATCATTAGCATCATGCTTGGTTTGCAATCCCTTCTCTTTGCCTTTGACGTTAACAACAGGCGATGCAGGTGCCTTGCTCACGGAAGCACGTGGGAAAGGTGCAGCAATTTTCTGCAGCTTCTCTAAATCGATGTTATAATGCGCTGCCAGTAGGCTTGTCTGGATGTGAGAACTGCCACGTTGGCGAGAATGATACCGTTGAGCCAGAGAGAGCGACAGACGGAGTGTAGACTGTAAAAGAGAGAGAGACGTGGTATTCAAGAGTTCCCCTAGACGTTCGCTGCTGCTGTACAAGCTGCGGTTGCCGCACTTATCCAGCAAGAGTCTAGAAAAGTCAAGAATAGCTTCTAAGAGCTCCCTGTCTCCCTCCTGGCCATAACCAAGCGCGGTCAACTTGGCGTCAATGTCCTCCGGGACTTGTGCATTGTCACCTCCCACACATGAATCCACCAAAACATGTCTGCTGAAAGGTTTGGTCTGAGGGCCATTATTAAGGCCATATTTCTCAATGGCAGTAGCAAGGATTTCGTCGAAGCGGTTTAGGACATTGATCCAATGATATAGATCACCTCTTGGAAAAGGCCATATCCGGGAAAATGAGTTGAGGTGCGAGGGAAGGTCGATAACAGATATTGTCGTGGCACGGGATACAAAGTCTGACAAATAAGGAGACTATTTGATAAAAAAAAGCGAAAAGAAAAAAATTTCAGGTCAGCTCTCGATCAATCCCTGTAGGATAGATGTGGGACAATAACTCACGATCGTAGCCTCATGTTTTTGGCTCGCCACCTTTTTAATTCTCCCCATAATGACACTCAGTAAAACGGGCAACCATGAGGAGTCTAAATGTTGTCCAGGAGCGTTCTCCTAGAAGAGGGTGGGAGGGGGGGTCGTGAGGACCGGGTCGCGGAGAGCGTTGCGAGGTACCTTATGACGTTTTGGGTACCTCTCCCTCAACAAAAACCAAACGAGCGGGATAAGAGGTCAAGTTTAGCTGTTGGTGAAGTATGTCGAAGTTCGAGTACGTCAAATAGTGAATGTAAGCGAAAAGGATTGCAGTCTTTTCGAAGAAAGAGGAAAACTAAATTGGTTAGAAGGACAGGAAGAAGGTGATGATAAAGGATTGAAAGTTGCGGCTTTCAAAGTCAATACCGCTGAGCGTCAGAGGGAACAGGAAAACGGTGCAGGTCGTTAGTCCTGTAGCTTGACATTCAAAAACAGATTAAAATAACGTTAGATAGAGTAAAGAAATCCACACGAAGAGTATTCTAATGTGGTGAGGGGAAGGGGGAGGGGAGTAAGGTGGTGGAGGTTGGATGAGAGAGGAAAAGAAAGATGGTAAGAGTTAGAAGGTTCGTGAAATTATCCCAATAATGGAGCTCTTTTGTCTTTCTTTCTTGGTCGCGGCTGTGGCTCATCCACTCTTTCTGCCAGTGGTAACTTACAGACAGAACCGGAGCGGGTCTTCTTCCCCGCCGAGGACAACAAGTCAGCCCTGTTAATTGACAAGTTTAGTAACTTTTAATAGATGATGTATTCCATATTACCATTTATTACTACTATTCCTTTCCTAGATGTTCAGCTGAATGGTTGTAATTCCCCCCGTTCGGACTATCTAGTGTTGACAAAAGCAGTGGTTATCCCGGTCGATATTTTTATTCTTCTAGTTAGTAGTAGATACAACTTGTCACCATGACATGAAGTTATTTATATATACTTTAATATTTCCCCCTCATTCTGACACCAGTTGCAAGAAGTTGTCATTCCGGTATCATGATTCCGGGCAATGGGATTTTATATAATATATCTACTCACGTCACTATACATCCACTGCCCCTCTTTTTCTTTCTTTTTTTTTTTTTTTATCCCAAGTTACACCTTACGAAGGCAAATATTGCCAACATAACCTTACCGTCTAACTACTATTCAATGCAGTAAGTTTCACATATTTCAATTTACTACACCATATCTAGATCTTCATTGTATTTTTTTTTTTTTTTTT
>ML742295.1:6597-37025 GCA_009193465.1 Aspergillus avenaceus
AAAAAAAAAAAAAAAAAAAAAAAAAAAAAAAAAAAAAAAAAAAAAAAAAAAAAAAAAAAAAAAAAAAAAAAAAAAAAAAAAAAAAAAAGAAAAAAGAAAAAAGCGGTCGACAATTGTATTAAAGAGGTATTATACATGAACGTAATAACGCAAGAGTAGACAAATGCAAGGACAAAGTTTACGGGAAAGAAAAATGCTAGCTAGGGAATGTAATCTGCGCTGGGGGAGAAAAAAGGATTGTTGTTTCTGCAGGAATTTGGTATTGAAAGACAGAACAAATGGATGGGTATAGACAGTCAAGGAAAGTCTCTGAGTACTCGTTCGTTCCTGGTGGTCCTGCCATGCACATAAAAACGGGACTTCCTTGCTATGTAATGGATCCAATGCGTAGAGATTCAATAGGATGATAGGGTACGGGATGTTCGCTTTTTTCTGCTGCCAACGCCGAGAAAATCCAAGTATGAAGTATATCGGGTGTCTGAGAATTGCGGTGGCGGGGGTTAAACGGGATAGAAGAGGTGGCATTCAGAGCCTACTCGAATAGCACTTCAATCATTCCATCAGATGTCCATGCTCCAACGCCAGGGTCGCATGTGTTCGAGCTGCCCCAAACCGACCTCGTCATGGAGGTCCGAAATCTCCAAGTGCAATAATTCGACTTTCTTGTCGTCCCGTTGAAGGCTCGTCAATGCCTTGGAGACATGCGGCCGGTAGGGTCTGTTGTCATCGTCGGTTCCCTTGGACATAGGCCGCGAGACAGGTGTCTCCGGGGACTGAATCGACACTCTGGGAGACTCGAATTCGGAATCTGTTGGCGACGGCAAGGTGGATGAATCGGAGCGAGAACGCAGGGACGAGCCTACAGCGGAGTTCGAGTCACCACGCCCGTATCCGGGGGACGAGGGTTTGTTGTCCCTGGGTTCGGGCGTCTTCAGAGCTCGACGGTCGGACACAGGAGCGGAAGTAGGAGTGATTTTCTTTTCGACAGGTTGAGTGGATATAGGAGGTAATTGGGTTCGTTCGGGGGATCGGGTGGAAGTGCGCTTATCGGCGGCCGTGGTTCGGATATCGGTGTGTTTGTTGGTTTGGGAAGATGTGTTGAAGTGTTCCTTTCCAGCCATCACTCGGGCACTGGGCGGAGGTTGCAACATCCATCGCGTTTCCGCCCTACTCTTGGGCCCACTGACGATAGGAGGATGAAGATCGTTGACGGGAGGAGCCTTGGCGGTATAGTACTTGCTTGGTTCGTGGCCACTGGCTTTGCCGCTGCCTGCGAGTCCAACGGAAGAGCCCTTTATCTCCACATCTTCACCCCATAACGGTTCATCTTCACGCTGGTTTCGCAAACGGTTCCATCGATCTTCAATCGGTTGCATAATGCTGCCTTTGTCCTTCTTATGCGTGGCATTGCCATTCTGACAAGAATTCGCATCGGTATTCCAGCTATCTGTCCGACGGTGAGCCGACCGATTACCACCTCTCCGGGCGGGCGGTCCGGGGCCTAGAGCGATCTCGTCCGCCCATCCTGGATTGGTACTGAAAGCGGTTGGTTGGGGAAACGGCCGGGGTTGATCGGTAACGATGTCGTCGCTTTTTTCCTTGGCTCGCTGGGACCGTGCCACTTTGGCTTCTTTCATACGTTTACGACGATCGCCTTTTTCTGCGCACGGCGTACAGGTGGCATAGTAGAAGACTGCCGACTGAGCGCCGCGCCACAGCCACATGGTTTTCGGGGCTGAGGAATGGAGGTTGGGAGGAGGGAGGGAGGGAGCGGTGAGAAAAAAGTTGTTATAGGTCCAACTGACAGCGACGCCGGCCAAAGAATGGCACTCACGAAGTCAGATTGGCCCGCGGGCACAAACAGGTCGGTCTCGATATCTGTAGTGTCGCGGGCAACAACATGAAGGGCGTATAGTTCGATAGCGGGTGGAACGGGGGGGAGTTTAAACGGAGATCGCCCAGCGACCTACAACGTCTGAATGAGGATTGCGGCAGATAAAAAGGAAGGAACACACAACAAAACTGCAAGATGGAATTTTTAAAAAAACAAACAAAAAGGGAAAACGAAAACAGAAAAAAGAAAAAAGTCAAAGTCACGGAGGAGGGGGAGGGAAAAACAACGGAAGACGGAATTTCGAGGGACAGGGACAGGGAGAGGGAGAGAAAAGATGGTCAGGGGAAGAGAAAGCAAAAGCGAAAGAGAGCGCGAGTGGAGAGAGACGGTTGGCCGTTCACTTGGCAGGGGCGGGGCCAGCGGCAGACTTCTTTCACCCTCCCTTGGGGTTCAATTGTATTTTATTCTTATATTCCTTTAGCCCTAAATCAATCAATCTTGAATTTCCTCCGACTTATTGGGCACCAAAAATAAATAAAAGAAAAGAAAAGAAAAGAAACTGACATACAGACATACCGACATCAATGATTCATATGTCCACCATTGACTGATTAACTGACTCTAGATTAAAAAAAAAAAAAAAAAAAAAAGATTGAACTTTGGTGAAACAAATGGGCTAATCTAAATGACGCCGTCCCGGGACTAAGTAACATCCGGTTGCCTATTCCATTCATTGTACCGAGTATAATTGTGAATCTTCTTTCCCTCTCTGATTACCGACGCTGTATACTATTTTATTATAATTTGCATTCCTCTTCTCCTCGCTACTCTTTCCTCCGAACTCCCGCCAAGTCTTCCTCTCAATCTTTCCTCGATATTCAACTAAATCTATGATCTATCATTTCTCAGCCTGAACCAAGGCGTGCCGGTCTTAGGGCTGACATCTCCACATCTTCCAACCAAAGAAAACCCAAAACAAAACAAAACAAAAAGAAAAACCTTCCTCTAACTTGAACAATCATTGATCCTTTCAATGTCCGTGCTTCTCGAAGTCTCTCCCAAGCCCCCCCAAGACACAAGCCAAGAGTATCCCCGCGATCTCCGACAAATAATGCCCTCGAGAAATTACGCCCTGCTCCACCCCCGGGAAGCCAACCTCCCCCATGAATCATCATACGTATATCCAGTAGAAGAAAATAAGAAAAAAAGAGAAAAAAAGAAAAAAAGACAGCGAACAGTGCACATGTCATTCATCCATTCTTTTCTTCCCCGTCTTCTCTGCATTTCCTTGACAAATTACATCGATTGTTCGCATGCAACTAGAAATGTACTCGTGGGGTTCGCGATAACTTTGTAGTGTGACCTTGTTTGTAGGCAGCACTGATCCTCAGTCCACGGTTAGTACTGTTGGCCCTTGCCACGGTATACATGTATGGAAGGATCTAGACACGATCTGTCTCCAGATTACATACCGTGACTGGACTTATTATTGGAGTATGTTGGGGGGCCTGTACTGGCCACGTTCATACCCATATATAGAAATGAAGGGTCAGAATTTCCCCCGCGATTCAGGGATGTGTCTCATGTAACATCGGGATTGATGGATTATAGGCTCGTCTCCTGGGTTTGTGCTACGATGCTTTGTCCTGTAATTTCTCTTCTTTATTGATTTGACTTGAAGACTTGCGGGCGTGCTGGAGGTTGTATTGTGAGCTACTATTGCATATTATAAAGTACCGTCTAGACTGGGTAGAATGGTATCTGGAATTGCTGAAGAGGGGTAATATGTTCGGTGTCATTGGGTCATTAATAGAAACAAAGGGAAGATGTAGAATTTGAGTTTCAGCATCAGACAGGATGAATCACTGGTAAAACGGAATAGAAGCAGGACAGGATGTCAGGCATTAATTCAGTCCTAAGGTACAGGAAAGCGTGCTATTTTCGGTACTGACTTCACAGCTCCCTTACATTCTACTTGCAATGGCAATGTAGTATTCAAACCAATGGAAATGCCGGAGCAAGATGGATGCTGGTGGAAATGGTTCTGCCTTGTCTGCTGGGGCGGGATGGAATCTATCGTAAGCTTATGTTATTTGATAATGATGTGTTTTCCCTGGGATGATGCATAGACTTATGCCAATGATCGGGGCTACCGTCTTAGGCGTGAAAGTTTAGAAAATAGTATCATTGCCATCTCAAATAGCAATTGTTTCTCTGTAATGGATATCAAAGTAGGCTTCACATGAAACCAGTCGAAACGCTGAAAAAAATGCAGCTCACTCTAGATCCATAACCGATTCCCTCCACTCTGGTCTCATCCTGGCAGTCATTGACCTAAAGGAAAGCCACGGAGAAAAGTAAGTGCCGCTAACTGATATCTTCTGGATTCCGTCCATCCTATTATCCCGTCACCCTTTCCCTCCGGGCCTTCATAGCTCCACATGAACTCTAGGAGCTGCAGCGCCAATAAATTTTTTGATTTTGACATAACATCGCCATCGTAAATGATGCCGTTTAGCTCGAGCCCGGCGACAATCATGGGAATTGGCCCGATACCAACCCTAACATGCTCCGCTGCCAAGGACATTACCTCACTCTTTAACGCCCCTTCCGCATGACATGGTGCGCGAAAAGAAAAGAAAAGGGGAGCACTGCATTCGAAGCTCCGACGGACTGCTGCAACTCGTTCCATGACAAAATTAAAGATCTACCACACAAGACCAGTCTGGCACAGCCACCACGCCACGTCTCAAACATGCAAGGCGGTCGCTCCCTTTTTTGCAGGAGTTGCATTGTGTGCCGCTGAATGGTCTCTTCACGCATTTTTGGTACCCTTCACCACCTCACCCTTCACTTTAGCCCAGTCGATGTCGCTATCAATCTTCTCGTCCACCTCGCCGCATACTACCACGTTGTCACCTCGGATTAAGTATAAGCCATGCTCGATCTGAGAGCTTGGCTCGGGATCATCGGGTGTGCGGATAACTCGTTCAATGGTGTCCAGAAGTACCAAATTTGTCAGCTGATCGGTTGAGAGGAGAGTTCCCAGAAGCGTTCGCCCATCGACAGTCAGAACAAGCACCTTCTCTATACGGTATCTTTGCGTTAGCACTAGCTGATGTTGGTGGGATCAATAGGTGATAAACAACTCACTATTAATATATGCGTGAAGAGACATAGTGAAGTGTTATGATATGTTCAAGGCTGAGCGACCGGGTGAAGTGTTTGAAAGAGGTGTGGGTAGTGGAGCGCAAATCAGCGTGAACCGATCTCCGAGCTCAGAGATTCGGCGAGAGGAGGACAAAGCTAGTCGATTAAGAGCCGAGTAAGTGATTCCCAGTCAAAATGAGAGATTCACAGGACAAGGATCTCTCTAAGAATGTCTACCCGACCGAGTTCCGTAAGATCGAGATTCGGCCGTATTGCTGCCGCCGCTCTAAGCTTCGAGGCGCGTTCGTAGGTAATTGGGACTAGTACTTTTGTCCTCAATATATGTTGCTGTTATAAGCCCATTAAATGATGGTCAAGATGACATGCTATCTAAGGCGATTTAACGGAGTTTGGTGCACCGGCACAGCAGGGTGTCGCAATAGTGAGTTTGTCTTTCTCCGTCCAGACACTTCGATATGATTGGCGGATCACGTGACTCAATAGACCCTCAATCTTATTGACTAGAGAAAAGGCACGTCACTAGCCTCTCTTACTCTCTCCCTCTACAGTAAACCTTTCAATATATGTTTGATAAAAGGAATTTCAATCGCTTTGTTTGAGTGCCTATTGAATGCCGCTATAACAACATGCAACAATCTTCGTCAAAGGATTACAGTGACCCTCAACCGCAGTTGCTTCCTAAACGCAACAAACTAACCGTCGAGAGCAGTTAGATCTAATGGTACACTGCTACCTAGCCCAGCCCGATACCGCCTCGGCCCCCCTTGGAATGGCCGAGGCTTTGATAACTTATCTTCAGTTTGAAACTTGAATCTAACGTCCTCTATCCGCACATGACCTTGTGCTACTGAACTCAGTGGACTGGGTGACGGCCCGCCGTTGCTAAGTGTATAAGTGCTTGGGTCCATGGTAGAACGATCTGGAACATAACTAGCTGGAGGCTCATGGGATAAGGGGCGTGAAGGAGGAGCGCTGGGAGGCGCACTCGGAGGCGCACTCGGAGGGGCGCTAGGAGGAGGCGGAGGAGGCGCCGAAGGGGCGGATGCCGAGGGTGGCGGGGGTGGAGGTGCGGGGGCACTGTGTCCAAAAGCGTTCCTTGCAGCTTGAACCGCTATTGACGCAGCTCCGTTTGGTGGCTGCGGTGCGGAGCCCGGCGGAGGTGGCGCAGGCATAGGGCCACATCGTGCAGGAGCTTTAGGGGTTGGCCGGGAGGGCACCGAGAAAGGTGGGGGAGGTGGAGGAGGTGCAGCGGGACTTGTAGATGGCGGAGGAGGTGGAGGAGGAGCTGGGTTAGACGGCTTCCTAGTAGATACGGGAGGTGGAGGTGGCAGTTTGGTTGAGCCTGGTGGTGGTGGTGGAGCGCGGGGTGGTGGAACATCTGGGGCTGATTTAGCCGATACAGTGGACGACGGCCTCGAGGCAGGCCTCGGGGGAGGCTTTTTTAGGCCAGCGACTATCGGGTTCACCGGAGGAGCAGGCGGCGACTCTGTAGACGGTGGACGCGGCGGAGGACGGGCCGCCGGAGGTTTCGGAGCGGGCGAAACTGGAGGTTTAGCCGCTGAACCTTGCAAATCTGTTCGATACGGTGAATCTCTGTTTGCCCCTGTATCGACTCCACCCCTACTGCGCAGCTTAGGCATTCCCCCGGCGAAAAGGCCACCAAGTTGAGGAGCAGCTGGCAATGCTGCGCCGCTTTCCCCCCCTGAGCCAGCCCCACTATCACTTCGTAGTCTGTTCGCGGCTTGTCCAGGGATTGGTGGTGCACTAGGCGGTGCACTGGGAGGCGCACTCGGAGGCTTTGCCATGGTTGGAATGGGTGGTGCACTGGGGATTGCAGGACCAGAAAATTTGGCTCCTCCGCCTGCAACTATCGGCGCCGATCGATCGTTGGTTACGGTCTTCTTAAGTTTTGCACCTTTGTGAATATCTGAAAGTAGGGCGCCCTAACAAATGCATTAGTGTTGAGTTGAGCGTTATGAACCCTCGGAATCATAAACTCACCCGGCCCTTGGCGCCTGAACCCGAAGGCCTGTTTGGTAAATTGCCTGGAGGGGGAGGAGGAGGGGGTCCCCCCATACCAGGCGGCGGCGGCGGCGGTGGTGGAGGAGGCATTTCGATAATTTGTGATTAGATCAAAGCGTTTTAAGAGTTGAAGGGAGTGTTAGAGTAAAGTATAAGATGCGACCACAAGGGATCAGTCCTCCGGAATCGAGCGGACCATTTGATGTTTGCTATAGAGAGGGAAAAGAAGATGTCGTCAGAAGGAATGGAGGAGGGAAGTTGTAGGAAGGAGTGAAAGCAGCCTAGTAAATGGGGCAGCTTAAGTTGGCCCAATAGTGGAGAGATGTGGCGGTGCGGGTGGCAGTAAGTCTCCGCCTTTTAGTACATCTTCTGCCCTGACACTTTTCGTTGGACAATTACTTATCCTTAATTTGTATATTGCGAAACCTCATTGCGTAATCCACCATGAAAGGAATTGCCATTCGAGGCCAGAAGGTTTCAAGGCCGCAAGCCCTGATTTGCCAATTCTGTCAACCTTCCACATCTTCGACATCCCGACCGCGAACCAACTTCACCCGGTCTTTTGCGTCGAACCGACCCTTTACTCCAAACAAAAGCATCGGTTCTTGGAAGACCCCGGCAGAATTAAGATCCCGTTGGACTCCTGCACAAGTTATACTTAGACGTGCTGCATCTACCGCTACTTCGCCACCTGCATCCTTAGACGTCGAAGATGCTTTGCGACAGATCAAGCGCGAATCAAGCGAGCTCCGAAAATTAGATTCCGTACCTTCGAACGAGTCAGTTGTGAAACTTCTGGAAAGATGTCAACAAATCGCAGAGTCCCTCGTACATCAGGAACACGAAATAGCAAAGGAGGACGATGGTGAAATCTCCAACCTACTCGATCTGGAGGAAAAGGCCGCTTCAAAGAAACAGTCGAAATCACCCAAGAATGCGGACCCGCGACTAGCCAACTTCCTGACCCAGATTACCTACGATATATTGACAGATGCGAAGGTGTTCATTTCACCGGAAGCGCTCGCCTGCTACACTAAGATCCAGACCTTGCTCAAGCGTGCCGAACACTTCCCAGAGATCTTCCATCTGTACGCGCACAAGCCGGTCCCAGAAGAGAACAGCTCGCCTGTGAAATATCACAAGGCAAACCCCAAGGATATTAACAGTGCTATCCCGACAAACCTTGCTGAAATGGCTCTGGATGTTGCGATCGAGCAAAAGAACCTGTCTCTCGTTCTCGCTATCACGGACAATACGTTCTGTGCCTCCGCATTCCAACGAGCAAAGATCTTCAAGAAGGCTGCTGTGCCCCTTGGCGGTCTAGCCGCGGCGCCGGCCGCCTGCTACGCCGCTGCATCCTGGGCCGCAACTCTGCAGAATACCATGGACCCAAGCACAGCTACTGGAATCGCCTTCGCCGCAAGTCTTGCCTATGTGGGCGGTGTATCGTCCGTGGGCTTCCTCGCCATCACGACTGCCAATGATCAAATGGAGCGGGTAACTTGGCAACCTGGTGTGCCATTACGGCACCGTTGGCTGCGGGAAGAGGAACGAGCGACTATGGATCGGGTTGCGCTTGCGTGGGGCTTCAAAGATGTGTATATGCGGGGTGAGGAGGAAGGGGAGGAGTGGGAGACTCTACGGGAGTTTATTGGTATGAGGGGCATGATCCTGGATAAGACGGATCTTATGCCTGGGATGCAATAAGCGAACCGCAGTTCTTTCCCGTGTATTTATAGCGTTGATTTACGGTCGAATAAAAATAGAACATATCTGTACACTACAGAGATTTTACAACGGTGGTTTTACAAGCAAGACAAATTTAGGAACCAGTCGTGAGTCATATTTCCGTAATTATGGTATACATAATCCCACGTCTAAGCTCCTAAGCCCCCAGCGTGACAGGAGTGCGCCAATAACTTAGTAGAGACGCTTGGGAGGAGACATGGAGGCCTTGATGACAAGGGAACCAACGTTCTGCCAGCCCTTCTTGAGAAGGGAGACGAGGTAGTTGATGGCCAACATGACGTTAGCAACAAGCTCATCCTCAGTCATGCCAACGTTGCCAACGGCAACACCGAGGCACAGAACCTTCTTAAGCTGGAACTTGATGGTGGACTTGACATCGGTGACCTTGTTGTTCATGTCCTCAGAGTGAGAGATGGGGGTGGGGAATTTACCAGCTGTTGCATGATTAGTTTCCGTTTTGTTTCAGAGATGGCGAGGCTTTAAACATACCCTTGGAGAGACCGGGACCCAGGAGACGGGGAATCTGCTTGATGAGACCCTCGGAAGCAAGGAAGGCATCGTACTTGCGAGCAAGCTTCTTGATGAGCTTCTTGTTCTTGTTCAGCTTCTTGAGGTCATCAGCAGACATGGCGTCAATGCCGTGGTGCTTAGCACGGTCAAGATCGTGCTGGTCACCGAGAACACTATATATTCAATCATCCGTCAGCCCATGCTCGTTTCCATTTTGCACATCGCCTTTTTGCTTTTTTTTTTCCTTCGGTCGATCCATCGCACAAGTCGTCGTCCGCAGAATTTTCTGTTTTCGCTTCAAGTCGACGGATCCGACCGGGGAGCGTCCAACGTACCAGAGAGCCATGTTGGGGCGAGGGACGGTGGGCAGCTTGATGGTGCCAGAGAAACGCTTGTCACGCTGGGGGTCATAGTTCTTCAGACCGATCTGGAGCTCGACGGTCTCGAGGAAGTTTCTCTTCTTCTCATTCTGAGAGTACTCCAGCAACTGCTGGATGTTCTGGCGCACTCCGGCTGTAATACAGAAAAGATCGGATTAGTCGCTGAAAAGACAGAACTTCGATAATGACGGCTGGATGGCATAGGAACATACCGACTGTGATCTTAGACATGATGGTGACAGTCTTCCAAAAGAATCAAATCTTATGGTGTGGCTCTGCGCTGAATATCGTGCTAAAAACGAGAGAAAAAAAAGAGACGCCGCTGTAAAGAAAATCCTGTCTCCGCTTGTGGGTGTGGATTACGCTAGCCGCATCCGGTCTAGACGTGCCCTAACCTCTCGTTGCCTTATTAAGCCGTGTTCTGAAGTACCGTGTCTTACATTGTGGTAATAATCTTTATAGTGGTACTTGTGCTGCATGAGGATGATTATATCTATAAGAATGCCTCTGATATACACTATATTCTCATAATGCATCTCTAAAACTAAGCGTAGGATAATATGCGACTGCGAGAGTCAAGCGACGCTATGTAAACACGAGAGCACCGTTTCCGACATGAAACACGTATCATACATGGGAGCAGCCGCTGATTGTATAGTTCCATAAGCTCTTCCAAGCTGTCAGTGGCGTGGCTATTCTCGAGGCAATGTTTTAGTATAAATGTATTTTATGATAGAATAGCTGATAATTTACAAGGCGTTAGGCCACAAACAGGATGACTAGATAACCTAACAGCTCGAGATGAATGTGAAAGTCGACCAGTTTGGAAATTCAGGTGTTCCATAAGTCCAGACATACACCCCACAGAGTGACTTACACTTCAGGTACCTACGAAATGCACCGAAATAATATTGTCTATATGTAAACAAAGAATAAAGTCAACAGTTACTCGCGCACTAGTCAGACTGCAGAAACAAAGGGAACACGAAGAATAACTCCCAGTTGTATCACCAGTTGTAGATGTTGAAACAACATTTGACCATTCAAGAGTTCTCCAATGACAACTGGATGAAAGTATCTAGTGGTGAAATGCTTCCAAAGGGATACTTTCCTTTCAATGAAAGTGGGTCAAGAAACAAGAAGAACAAAGATCCACTAAATAGAGCAACCTCGTGATGAAACGATCTCACTAACCCAATGCGGTATTTATTGGCGCGATCTATATCCAATTTCATGTAAACACATCATATTAACGTCAATATCCCTGTGATACTCTACTTTCAGGGCCCTTGGAAAAGTATAGAAGTAGCTAGATATTAAAATCCAGTAATTCTGACCGAATGAGTGGAGGAGATACAGTGTCATCGGAATGCATGGGCAAGTCAGCTGCGGGCGGCTAAAGAGTGCGTATGGTAAGAAGCGTCTCGACTTACAAATGACCCCAGTCATTTGCCCAATTTTAGCACGCGGCTGACGATCTCTTTCGCATGGGTTTATTCCTTTTGTTCCCGCTCTTATAACCTTAGCTGTCGCATCTCGGAGCATTCCAATAATGACTAGGCTCTTTGATTAATTCACGATAGCTTTAGTCATAGCTCATTAGCAGCAAGCAGCGCGTGTCAGGAGGATTAAAGCAATATGCCTGTGCATCTACCACCCCACAGCTGCCAAACTCCCCATGAATACTATTCGAGTTTCACGAGGGACTTGAATATCCGCAACAACTTCCATGACATTGACAACGAGGTTCAATTCCGTACCTACCTTGGTCATCTGCAGGATGCGCAGACCCGTAACTTTGTACTAGACTTTGGCAACGATGATGCCTGGTGTGCTGTGAATCTCGGCCAGGATGATATCGCGTCGTTATTGCGCAGTGCTGTATGTGTTCGAGTGTAACAATTCTAATAATATGTAAGTTGACAATGCCACAGAAGCCAAAGTTCTTTGGAACACGATGGATGTGAGTGACAATCCACACTATTCGAGTATACAAGATTGCTTACCGTGCTTCAGTAATATCTGGGCGCCGGAACAACAGAAGGAATTAATCAAGGTCTGTGGGCTTTAGGTTTGAATAGACCACACAACTAACGTACTTTTGGCTCAGACCATTACGACCCATTATGGCGTTTCCGAACGATTGCAAGGAATGATGTGTACCGACCCAGCAGAGCGTCCGTCAAAGTCCGCAGTTTCTCCCCCAGATAACCTCCGTGTCAGAAATACCGATCAAACCCCTCGTGTTCCTCGCATGAATGACATTGAAGAAGCACATGCACTACAGGACTTATCGGATCCCGACCAGGTGCAAGCGGCTGCATCCTTCAGAGGCTTAACTTTTGGACATGTGACCGATCAAATCTGGCACTTTTGCTCTGTGGATTATGGCCCCAGATGTATGGTTTCTCTATTCGTGTATACGGCACTGGATCCGCTGACAGGCTTTCCAGACATGTGTATTGGGTACAATTCTTTGTATGTGGTGCCCAAGGTGGAAATTTCCAACGGGAAGGACCTACCTGATGGGAAGCGATTATGGGCTTGGTTGATACTGTGTGATGATGGTATGATTGCTCTCCACTATTACTCGTTGGTACAGACTTAATGCTTGTAGGAACTGTCGTTTCTATACAAGAGAACCCGTACCCTGGACTTTCCGGGCCATCGGAAAGTGATCTGAAAGCAGTACTCGGGATTGTACGCAGGAATGTTCAGTTTATCTTTTCCGGGGTGTCCAAGCAGCATTCTGCGCTATCAGAAAGCGATTCATTGGTAACCATCCGAGTACGACCTTCACACGGTGGTGGCCCTGATCAAGCTACTATCAAACAAGAAGATGGAGCCAGTCTGCTCTTTTACTACATCTTCGATGATTGGGTCGCAAGTTATGCTCTTGTTGCAAAGCGGGAACATAAATATGGCGTTATGCTTGATAAGCTGGTGAGGATTCAACCAAAATTGATCGTCCAAACCATCTAACTGAGTCGATGCAGAGGCAACAAATGCTCACCAAGCCGGTTGTTGATCTGGTCAACGAGCTACACTGGTTAGGGCGACAGTTGGCAGTGTTGAGACGCCTTTATCAGAGCTACGAGCTAATCATGATGCGCATCTTGCAAAGACAGCGTTTACTCCACGATGAAGCAAAGTCAAACCACCCTCCATTACCGATCGGCCATATCTTTGGGGAAACTGAAGTTACGGACATTCGACAACCGACTTTGCAGAGTAGCTTGAGTTTCTCGAGCATTCCAGATACCTCTGTGGGCGTTCAGCTGAGCTCGCCCGCAGTCGCTCGGTTTGAAAGACTATTAGATCGCATTAAGCTCTATTGTTTATCTGAACTCGACACTTGCTTGACGGAGAAAGAATCTCTCACCTTTCTTGTAGGTTCTCACACCCTTTGAACCCTAACGAAGCGCTCACGCAGGCAGAATTTCAATCTCATCGCCCTCAAGGACTCTCAAGCAGTTGAGAAACTAACAAGAATCACGGTACTATTAGCCAAAGCGACAATATTATTCCTGCCTGTTAGTTTAATGACAGGTTACTTCTCGACTGAGCTCTCGGAGGTCAAGGGGGTATATACCGTGAACCAGTATTGGGTCAGCTTTGGTGTGATTCTATTCGTGTCCATCGTATTGCTTGCTTTATTTGGTTTCCTCAGCGATACAGTAGAGGGAAAAACCATATATCAGTCACTGTCTCGGACTTTCGTTCGTTCATCCAGGAACAGGTTTACGAGCCGGAAGGAGGAGTCAAAGCAGCCAAATCGTCTTTCATGACTACATGATTAGACTCTATGTCTCGACGGAGTTCCGGGTAGTGGTGGGGTGACAACATTAGGCGACATCTAAGGCATACATTCATAGCCCTATTCTATATTCTGTGTGGCAAAAAGCATATAATTTGACCATCTGAATCGTCAATTAATTCGCGTGCCAGACACCATTTCTTACACACACAAAAACAAACCAAAAACCAAAAAGAATAAGGCCAAAACCGTGCAATCTCATAGGCAGCAATATCCATGAAGGATGCCCTACCAAGGCTAAAAAAACTACCCTAGCTAATGGTGAACAGGTGTATCTGCCAGTGAACGTGGATACGAAACTTATCACAACTTGCACTGCCAGCACGAACACTGAACAAAGCAAATGGTTGCATTTGCCTTTAGTGTAAATTGAAAGGCTAGACTGGAGGCAATATTATCGTGCATTAAATACTAGGTCGTGTTCGAAGGGCGCTTTCATACTCCACACAAGTATCCACCCCCCGACAGAGCATCCAATCTCA
The DNA here is from genome assembly GCA_009193465.1 of Aspergillus avenaceus. Lineage (NCBI taxonomy): Eukaryota > Fungi > Ascomycota > Eurotiomycetes > Eurotiales > Aspergillaceae > Aspergillus > Aspergillus avenaceus. The sequence continues at coordinate 20,563 of ML742295.1, forward strand.
TACATGGAGGAGCCTTTGCCACAACAATGTTCAGGAATGCGGATACTAACACGAAATTGACAACTGTCAAGCTATTTCAGGGCAGCCATAGAATTACTGTCCAACGAATCGAAGCCAGCAGACAGGCGTTAGGCATACACCCACGACCTTACAGTGAGCTAGCAGATTAATCACATGATAGTCAATATTTGATTTCTACAATGCATTGACCATGGCTTTTAGGATTGTTATCTACACCTTCTACTGCTACCTCAGTGCTAGTCGTGGCGGTGGATAACCGTCTCATTCGATTGGGCATCAACGGCTACTAGTAAAAAATATTCATCCAGCCCCGCGCGAAAAACAAAACCAAGTATACTAATTGACAAGAGCAACATGTCTTTTCCAAAACAAAAACCTACGATAATAGCCATACTAGGGCTCAATGGTCCCGAAAGAGGTGTTTTCATCGAACAAATCACAGGCATCATCCCAGACGCTCGCGATGACAGAAATAATGAAGCCCCACAAACCTCGATTTTCAAAGGCCAAATCGGCGATAGAGACTTATGGCTGCTGGACACTCCAGCATGCGACATCTCTACCGTTGACCATGCGGAGTCCATCAGAAAAGCTTTGACGCGGGAATCAGGACGGAAAAGCCTTAATGTAGATGGGGTGGTTTCTCTCCATGATATAACCGATTCCGCTATAGCGAAAACTGCAAATGAGAGCCTCATTACCGCTCAAGAAATACTACCACAGCTATCGCGAGATGATTTCCTCGTTATTACTACCTTCTGGGACCTTCTTCGAACACCCGACGAAGGAATTCGCGCGGAAGAAGAACTCAAAGCGATTATAGGGGAGACGGCTTCAACACACCGAGTCCTGGATTCAAGTGATGGACAGAGTTATCGCATGGTTATGAGGGAGTACGCAAGCGGGTTTATTGACCCTTGTGCCGAAGGCCGTGGTAGCAAGATTGCGAGTACGACGCTGGAGGAAATAATGGACTTGATCAGCGATAAAGACAAGCAGATAGAGGGTCTAAAAGCTGAGCTTGATGCGACGAAGGAAGCTGCGTTTAGGAAGCTACAAGATGAGCAGCAAAAAGCGGCAATTGACAACGAAGAATGGCATCAGCAGACATCTGTTAAAGACGAACAGATAGAAAGCTTGAAAGCTGAACTTGAGGCGACGAAAGAAGATGCCTCTAGGCAGCTACAGCAGAAAGCGGCGATCGAAAGCGAAGAATGGCATCAGCAGGCCTCTGCTAAAGACGAGCAGATAGAATGCTTGAGAGCTAAGCTTCAGTCAACAAAGGAAGAGTACGATAGAAATCTGCAAGATGAGCAGCAGAGAGCAGCGGCTGAAAACGAGGAATGGCATCAGCAGGCCTCTGTTAAAGACGAGCAAATAGACAGTTTGAGAACTGAGCTTCAGTCAACAAAGGAAGAGCATGGTAAAAACCTACAAGATATACAGCAAAGAACAGCATCCGAGCGCGAAGGCTTTCTTCGACAGTTCTCAACTATAGACAAGCAGGTGGGGAACTTAAGGGCTGAACTTCAAGCGACAAAAGAAGCTTCTTTGAAGGACTTACAGGAAGTGCAGCGGAAGACTGCGGCTGAGATCAACAGCCTCCGCCAACAAGTCTTATCTAAAGACAAGCAGATAGAAAGCATGAGAACCGAATTTGAATCGACAGGGGACACCACTAGAGACCTGCGAAATACACAACAAAGAATAACAGCTGAGAATGCAAGCCTTCTCCAAAATGCTTCAACTACAGCACAAGAGATGGAGGACTTGAGAGCCGAGCTTCAAGCGACGAGAGAAGCTTCTGCTAAGGAAATACAAGAGGCCCAGCACAAAGCGGTAATCGAAAGCGAAGGTCTCCTCCAACAGCTCCAGCAAGCCTTCCGGGATGTCGACCGGATGAAGCAAGAGCTCCACGAGACCAAAAATAGCTGTGCGGAAGAGATCAGCATTCATCGGATTCAATTGGATGCCGAGAAAATGGAACTAAGTGATAAACTCCTAGCATCCGAGACCGAGCGCTCGACTTTACTTGCTGGCATTGAAGGATTCCGCCGAAATTCGAGCTCAGCGACATCATCTAGATCTGTACACAAGAACCGAGCCAATAGGACCCAGGCATCTATACTCAATACTTTGGATGCCGATGGCGAATTTCCTCTTTACGGCGTGGCGGCTGGTGGGAACTATGATGAAGTGAAGCGAATGTTGGAACAGGGTGCCAATCCGTCTTTGCGAACGAGATACCATTGGACACCACTGCATTGGGCCGTTGGAAATGGTCATACAAAGATTGTTCAACTACTACTTGAACACGGAGCTGATATCAATGCCACGTCAGACACGGGGAGGACACCACTAAGCATGGCACAGACAGATACGATGCGAAGCTTGCTTCGCCAACGGGGTGCGAGGTTCTAAATAGGTCTGGCATGCTCATGTCGAGGAACTTGTGGATGATGATATGATGAAACATGATCATTCATGAAAGCGAAACACGACTTTGATTCTTTTTGCGGCATGCAACGAGGCGTTCTGTTTTGATATTTGTCCAGCAACTCATTTACTGTCCAAAAAAAAAAAAAAAAAAAAAAACTTGCCAATACAGTGACTTTTCTATATTATCGCTGCGGTGTACTAATATGATTGATAAAGCACGCAAGCTTATTTTCTTCAACATTCTGTTCTCACATTCAAGGATTATTTCTGCTAATGAATTGTATACAACTGGAACCCTATATCTTAATTAGTCAGGCCACCTTACCGTAATCTAATAGTTCATAGTAATCAACATATCCATTGTAACCCCTAAACACACATATAAACTTTCATAGACAGACTACTGATATGCTTGGATATACTTACAAGATTGAAGCCTGGGGTATCATATCTTCGAGGATCACATGCTAAGGTGAAGAGAAATTTTAGTAAACAAGGTGAGCCGATAGCTGTGAGGTAGATTATATATGGTCTACTTGAAGATAAGCCCGAGGCATATGTGCGTATTCCAATGTATGAATGACTATCTTAACACGTAGTTCTAGTTCAAAGGACAGTACAAACCCCTGTGTCATTATCTCTGGATTCCAACAAAGCATACCCCATACGATCAAACGGTATGTAATGTCCTGGAAGCAAATAGCGGCATTTGATCTTAATGACCTCAAACAAAGGTATAGTGGACAAAAGGTATGTACTTGTATAAAAAAAAAAAAAAAAAAAAAAAAAAAAAAAAAAAAAAAAAAAAAAAAAAAAAAAAAAAAAAAAAAAAAAAAAAAAAAAAAAACTACCTCGTCGGCGCCGTGTATGCCCGCCTTCGGGGGGCTCAGGTCGGGAATAGCAACATGACGCGTAGTTGTCTCCAGTGATTTGCCTTGTGGATTCCGACTTAACGGTGAGAGACCGCCTAACGAATGTGGCAGGGGTCTGGATTATCCACATCCACACAAGCAATTGATACGGAACACCGATGGCGACTCTTAGGAAAGAGAGCACGAGGAGATCCACAGGAAACGGGGAAACCTTTAAAGAACTTATCGGGAACCTATCAGAAGTCTAGGATTGGAGTGGGTTTTGGGGGGGGATTGTCTGGACTCTGGATCTTTACTTTTTATTGGGGAAGGAGAAACACAAAAAAAAGGAATTATTGGAAAAGAAAGTCCAGAGGCAGTTGGAAGGTTGAAGAAGAATAATTGATTGCTTATAGGGTGAATGTGTATGTTTGAATGGGACCAAAAACAAACCAACCAAAGGTACGGTTACGGAATTACCAGTAGTGGGAAACACGGTGTCCTCTTCGTGTAGGGAAAATAAACCTGAATGAAGAGGGAAGGGTTTAGGCGATCGCATTTTCTTAGTGGTTTTTTTTTAAGAAAAAAAAAAAGAGATTGTGTCTAGATATTAAATAAAAGTTGGGAATAATATCGTCTAGAAATACTATAAATATAATTTAATTGACAGATATATTTCTATATATATACAATATATAGATATATAATTTCCAAGATTTCATCGACTTATAAGGTCAGAATAGGATTGTTTTCTAAAGAAAACGGGTACAGTACGGTTTTAGTGACGGAAGCTACGCCGGGCGGCTGAATTTCTCGACCTGGCACCCAAACCAAACCCAAAAACCAAAAATTCCAACTTCGACAAAAACAGTGGTTCTCCCCCCCCATACTAACCTGAATCTAACTAACAAACGTGAGACTCCGACCTTATTCTCCCCTTCCGCCATCTCAATCAACCATACTCATTTCCTCCCTTCTTCAACTCCATTCATAATTCTCTCCAAGGTAAGCCATTCTGTTCCCCCCTCCCCTCTCTTTGTGTTTTTTTCTCTCCAATTTTTACTTCTCTTCTTTTCTTTACTTTGCGTAATCATCTTTGTTCTTTCTCCCTGGTATTTTTTTTTTTTTTGAGTTGTCTTGTTTCCCTTTGTGGCCCTTTTACCCCCCCCTGATTATTTGTCCGTCTGGCCACTGTGCATTCCGACGTGATCACGCCCCTCGTCCTCCACACATCTCCCATTTGTTGTCTTCCGATTTCCAGGTTTTTCAAACCTTTTAATTTTTTTTACCCTTCCCTTATTCAACCGAGTATCCTGGTTCAATCTATCATACGACCTAATCGAATATCTACCTATTTCGCAGCCCGACCTGATTTCTCACTCCCCATCTAACATCGCATTCTTTCTAGACCTTTGACGACTTTTCGCCACCGCCATCATGGGTCTTACTTTCTCCAAGTTGTTCGACCGCCTATGGGGTCGTAAGGAGATGCGTATTCTAATGGTCGGTCTCGACGCGGCCGGAAAGACCACTATCCTGTATAAGTTGAAGTTGGGTGAAATCGTCACCACCATTCCCACAATCGGTCAGTCATACACATCTCCCCACCTCCCGAGGCCGTGATCGAGTCTTTTGTTTTGGGTCTATCTGTTGCGATTAGAATGATTCAGGGTTGCTGACCAGGGGTTTGGTTATGAAGGTTTCAACGTCGAGACTGTCGAATACAAGAACATTCAGTTCACCGTGTGGGATGTCGGTGGTCAGGACAAGATCCGTCCTCTCTGGAGACACTACTTCCAGAACACCCAGGGTATCATCTTCGTTGTCGATAGCAACGATCGCGATCGTATTGTCGAGGCCCGTGAAGAGTTGCAGCGCATGTTGAACGAAGATGAACTCCGTGATGCTCTTCTTCTTGTTTTCGCTAACAAGCAAGATTTGCCGGTATGTTCTTACTTTGAGTCTGTCTGTCGGTTCGATCCGGATATTGATATCTTGTTTTAGAATGCCATGAGCCCCGCCGAGATTACCCAGCAGCTTGGTCTGCAGAGCCTCACCCGTCGTCCTTGGGTAAGTTGGACCCGATTTTTAAACCTCGACATGCGTCGGTATCTAACGTGTTCTCTAGTACATCCAATCTACCTGCGCCACCACTGGTGACGGTCTGTACGAGGGTCTGGAGTGGCTCGCCGATGCTTTGCGGAAAACGAACCGTGACTAAACTGCTATAATGCGATGAGTGGAATACCTGGACGTGTGACGGGGAGTTGGGGATGATGGATGGGGGGCCGAACCGGCAAAAGACACCCCGTGTAGGGATGGGATATGCTACTTGGTGGTGCTTGTATGTTCTCTAACGGCTCTTCATTCTTCTATGCTATTTAGCTTTTTATTGTTCACTTTCATCCCGGCGTCGATCCTAACGAAATACTCCTTTGTGCCTCGAAACCTCACATTTTTTATTTCTTTTTGATCTCCATGTGTTATTTTACAGTCAAGACTTGAGATTTACGATCGCAGAGAACGGGTTATGCTCCAAACGTTCATGTGTATGTTGATGCATTTGATGGTTCATTTGAGAAAAACAAAAATGTAGACTCAGCCTGTAGGCCTGTTCCCCGCTTCCGAATAGTTGAATACGTGACACATGACTTTCATCCTATAGCCTTACTGCGGACTCATACACTGACCAGCAGGCACGGCGAAACTTGAGCAAAGGCATCCAGTCCTCGTCAAGTTACTCTGCCGACTCCAAGCCAGATCGAAATGCCGAATGCTAGCATGGCCTCACCGATCACCGCCATTACGTCCGTGAGCCTTCGGGTAATTCTTCACCGCGCACCCACCAAGTAGCAGCGCGGATGATTGCCAGTACACATTGAAGTTCTTCCTCATTCCTCGGAGCATAAATCATCACGAAGCCCGGGGGCACTGATCGCACCCAATGCCACCACCAATCCTCCCGAGCCACCGGATGTCGTTGACCCCACCCTTTCTCCAAGACCAGTCGTACATCGGCCGGATGCAGAGTGAGATGCAAGCTGCCGTCACTGGGATGAGCATGGCACACCTCCCCATTACAAGTGAGGCGCTGACTCTTCTGGAGCTGGTCCTGGCGGGAGTGCACAGAAGGGTTGTTGTATTTGCAGAAAATTCCCGTGCTATGCTTCTCGAAGCACGATGTCTGCGCATACAGCGTGGATGGGTACTGATTGACTAATTCGTGCAATTCCTGGGACAGAGTGGCGTACATCTCCGCCGTGCCCTTTTGGGTCATCTGTCTGTGCGGTGCGATGCCGACTACCCGGGGCCGTTGGCCTGAGCGCATCGGGAGCTTGTCCGGCGTGAGGTACCCTTCTTGCGGGAGGAGAGAGGAGGGAAGGGCTGGCGGTGCGAAGGGGTCCCGGACGGCGAAGAGCCGCAGGATGCAGATCCGGAGGTATCCTGATGGCGTGGAGGGTGTGCCTCCTGGCCCTAGGGCTAGGAAGGCATGGTAGTCTTTGCGGATGTGGTGGGCTAGGAAAATGGTCGGGAAGATGAGGAGCGGGAGGAGGTAGTTCAGTCGGAGGATGAATTGGGCTGTTGCTGTTGCTGTTGCGTTTACCGATGAAACGGGTGTTGCGAAGGGTGAGAGTCCATTTGCCTGCGATTGTATTGTTTAGTTTCGATCTTTGAGGGTTTGTCTTTATTGATCGGTACCGTAGTCGATTGAGATCTCGGTTATTGGGTAACGTACCATTGTTTGGTGCTGGGTTATATATAGATACTATTATAAATGGATTGGATATTCTTACCCCTTCCGTGTTCAGTATAGATTTGTACCAGGGGTATGTGAAACCTAAGGAAGATGGGGATGTAATATGTTACTTGAAAGTACAAGGGGGGAAATAATGACCAAAGGAATGAGAGCTTTTCTTTTTTCTTTCTTTTTTCTTTTATGACAGCAAGACTTCGTTGGCAGGTTTTTTTTTTCCCGTTACAAAACGATCTAGGAATAATGTGAATTCAAAAATAAAATCCCAGGTGAACCAATCATTATACACCGCCAGTTATTGTATACTTCCAGTTCCTGTCTCAAGGGGGAATTTACTTTCTATATATACATCATACATCATACATTCTGATTACTAGGTTATGATATGGAACGTTACCATTGAATAACTTTAATTCCGTCAGTCTGATGTCAATGACCACAACTAGAGTCAGTCAAACTCAATGATCGAGAATTAATAATAAAAAAAAGTCTACCTGACTTGCGCATGAACACCGCTGAGAGAACCCTATACAAGGCTCATGCACAAAAACCCAAGTTCAGGACCTTAATAGCTTACGATGCAGCTTTGTAGTCGCACGGTCAAAGCTACTGTGGGGACAAGGGGAGTGGGCCCCAATTGGCCGTTATGGAACGACCGTTGCCAAATACGAGGAACTTGAGAGGGGAAATAGCGGTACGTGGCTCCGGCTATGGGAAGCCATTTGTGTTGTGAGAATGAGAGGGAGAGAGATAAGGGGGGAAAGGGAAGCGGGTAAGGCTTCCGTTCGTGTTATTTTTCTTATTTTTAACCTTTTATTTTGGTGTTTGGGGGGCATTTTAGTGGTTGCGGATGAAGGAAGTAAGGATTGTGGAGTTGATTTACTAACCGGTTTCTACATATTGGTCTTTGGGGTTTTTGGGTGCCTGCACTGTGGATAGCTTCATGGATTTTTGATCTGTTTTTAACTCATGCTTCGATGATTTCTATGGTTTTAGTTACCTGTTGATGCCTATTATTTTGAATTGGTAAGAATGAGGAGACTAGAAGACTGAAAGTTTTGTTCTATCTTATTGTGGGTATGGAGTCAGGCCTCCCGGATTCGTATTCTTGGATCCTGATAATTAGGGCCCAATATCGGTATGTCTGATGCATATAAAGTCATGATATTTTTCCAAGTCGTAATGGGAACTTGGCTCATGTACATTGATTCTATAGAAGGATTGGTGTACACCGCTTTGTGGACGGTCACTTGACTTGGTTCTAGTGTCGGAGTATCTTGATTTCTGGATCTTCACCTACTATCCTACTTACCTACATACATACATACATACATACAGTATTCTCTAGACATGATCTTACTGCTTGAGTATTTTGAATGAAAGAATTGCTCAAAACGGAAAGGGATGGAAAGTACCTGACTAGACTGAAAGAGGAAAGACGGCAGAAACAGAGCGCCTTCCGAAAGCAAAAATACAAAGAAAAACACAAAAGGGAAAAGGTTCATTAGTTAGTATGTGTGACGTCCTTCTGGAATCTTTTCTTTTCCCCCTTTTCAATCCTCTCATCTTTCATCTTTCATCTTTCATCTTTCATCTTTCATCTTTCATCTTTCATCTTTCTATCCTTCTATCATTCCATCTTTCTACCTTTCTATTCTCTTAATATATAAACATCCTCTATAAAGATCACTTGTTCATCATCTGCCAAGACGGTCTGGCCCGCTTTAGCGTGCGTAAGCGTTGAATATCCCTTGGGCAACCGATTCACTTGTTCGACGGCCATACTACCGACTGTTTTGTTGATCTCCAGAATCCCATTATTGTCTTTTCCATGCTTGGTTCTCTCTCTCCTTGCCTCCAGAAACCATTGGGATACAACCAGTTCGTCGAAGTGACTGGATTATCATTGTTGGATCTCCAGTCTTTGGAACCTTTCTCCACAAACAATTGTGACTACTAGAAACAGAACGCCGATCACTGCGCAACAGTGTCTCATACTTGATTCGGGGAGATTCAGGTCCATTCAATTTATCAGCCAGCTTGGGCCTGCTTCTTTCATACCTACAGTCGCGTTTTTTATTTTTATTTTTATTTTTATTTTTTTTTTTAAACAAAAAAAATATTATTCTCCAAAGATCACTTGACCCAATACACCCATTCGCAGCTCCTCCCTTCCATACAAGCGAGGGACATCGATGCCGTTCAATTGATCGTCCCATTGCTCGCATCTCCGGCTACCTCGGTGACGTATTCAGCATTCTCGGCTCCCTTTCCATGTTCACTTCTTCCATTCGATCATGACGATGCAGACGCGGAGGCATCCTACCTACCGCCATGATGCCGCACTAGATGTTGAAAAGCAACCCTGCCGACCCAAGCGTCATTATCGCCGGCGCAGTGTCAGCTCTTACGAATCGGATAGCGAGGACGATTCCGTAACCTCCTCAGCCTCATCTTACCAGCCCATGTTGGATGGCGCAGCCATGCGTCGCACCCGTCCTACGGCGGGCTTCTATCGGGTCCCGAATCGCATAATGAAACGACTTTGTCTGGCACTGCTCTGTTCGCTCGTGATCTTTATCATCACCCTTTTCCGATTCACTATCACAGCGTCCGTGACACAGGTTCCCCTTGAAGTACCAAAAACCATCGCCAAACCGCCCCCGTGGGAGAGCTTTCCTTTCTTGAAGCGCTACCATGGTGGGCTGCGGTCTCTGGTACCGCGCAAAGGCCAAGTACCCGAATATCCCGGTGACGATCCGGATATGCTGAACCTAGCCAGTGATGACAATGGGAGTACCACAGACCTGCAAGCTCGCGATGAACCTCTGCCCTTAACTAGCTCGGTCTTCAACCCGTACCCCGACTATGCATCGCCCGAATATGTCTCCAAGTACGGTGAGAAACGTGAATGCTTTTTGGATGAGGACGAAACCATGCGAATTCCTTTGGTTCACCATTATCCCGGCGTACCTCGTGGCTTCCCCGAAGCTGTTATGGGTTCCAATGAAGAGATAGGCATTAAAGACGATGTCTGCTTTGATCGCTTCGGACGCTTGGGGCCATATGGTCTGGGATATACAGTACGGAAAGGCGGCATTGGCGCCGGCCTGGAAGGCCATCGGGAGGGTGCAGAGCGTGTCTGGGATGAGTTCCCACCGGTGGACTTCCGCAAGATTGACTGGGCTGCTGCCCAAAATCGATGCCTAGCGACTAATAACCATCGTTTTCGCGAACTCCCGCAGCCTCGCTCGGAACGGTTTCTGTCGATGCCAGTTGGCGTCGCCGGAGCATCTAGTCAGCCCCCCAAAGCCATCCAGGCTCGAGAAGAACCTCGTGTAGGAACTGAGCGTCTGCCCCGAACAGCAGTGGTGATTCGTACCTGGCACGATTTCCATTATTCCGCCGAGGATATTCTCTATCTGCGTTCTTTGATTGCCGAGCTCTCCCTTCTCTCAGGTGGCGAGTATACATTCCACTTTTTGGTCCATGTTAAGGATGAGAACCTCCAAATTTGGGCGGATGATGAGACGTACGAGCGGGTTCTGAAAGATGCCCTTCCAGAAGAGTTCCGAGGAATGGGATCTCTTTGGTCAGAACGACAAATGGCTCTTGTGTACCCCGGTCTGGAAGAAACATGGATGCGTAACCTGCCCATTCATGGTGTATACCGCAGTACATATATGCCCATTCAGTACTTCGCCCATCAACATCCGGAGTACGACTACTACTGGAACTGGGAGATGGATGCGCGCTACACCGGTCACTGGTATCATCTCTTTGACAAGGTCATCAGCTGGGCACGAGCGCAGCCACGGAAGGGCTTATGGGAACGAAATGCTCGTTTCTATGTCCCCTCAGTCCATGGGTCATGGGAAGACTTCAGACAGATGGTCCGGGTGCAGACTGAGATTGGCACCAATAGCCCCAACAACCTCTGGAGCGTGGCTAAACCCGGCCAGGATCAAGCAGCCGGCGAGAAGGGTGGCCTCCATCAACAAGGGGATAAGCCCGTCTGGGGCCCCGAACGCCCCGACGAGAGAGATATTCTGGAGGTCGACGGAGAGGGGATTCCTCCAACCACGATGGATAAGGATCGGTATGAATGGGGCGTGGGTGAAGAGGCAGATCTGATCGTCTTCAACCCTCTCTACGACCCTGAAGGAACGACCTGGCTCCTCCGGGATGATGTGACCGGTTACAATAAGGAACATGGGATGCCCCCGCGCCGCACGGCGATCATCACTGCGTCTAGACTTTCCCGCAAACTATTACATACCATGCACCAGGAGATGGTCCACAAACGCCACAGCATGTTTTCCGAGATGTGGCCCGCGACCACGGCATTGCATCATGGGTTCAAAGCCGTATACGTACCGCACTCCGTCTATATTGACCGCCGCTGGCCCACAAACTACCTCGAATCCGTCTTCAACGCAGGTCGCAACGGTGCCTCGGGTGGCGCTCGCACATCCATTTTCGGCGACCGCGAGCACAACTTCAAAGGCACCACTTGGTTCTACTCGGCCGGCTTTTCCCCGAATCTCTGGAAACGGTGGCTAGGATACAAGGTCGACAACGACGGCGGCGAGCTCGCCGAACTAGCCGGTGAGGGAAGGATGTGCCTTCCCCCCATGCTCCTCCACCCCGTCAAGGACGTGGAAATGATCATCGACGACGGCGCACGCGAGAGCGAGTGACCGATTCATGACTCGAAATTTCCCTGATCTAATGATTGAAGATATATATGGTTTATCCTATGATTCTGTTATGTACATGATGTGGCGAACGGCGTTGGATTTAATTCTATGAAGTACTATGTATATGAATGTGTTTGCTGTCTTACTACCCAGGTTCCAGGCCTCGATGTTTGATTGCTCTGAATGAACGTGTTTAGTTAGGATAAGTTTAATTGATGAAAAGTTCACATGACCTTGAGCATCGTTTTCCATAGCAGTTATGAAACAAATCATAATTCCATTAAACTCTATACCCCTAGACACAAGGAAATGTAAAACATCCAAAGACCGTACAAACATTACCACGCATGTACATACATGTCATGTATTCCTTCCGTACTTCATACCTTGAAAATTTAAAAATATCTACATAACAATACACAGTCTCGTTAAATACTACAATGTAATAATCCTTTCCTCAGTCTATACGAACATATTCATACATCCTGGACTATCCACGAACCGAGAAACGTACGCTCTTAGCTCAGATAAAAGGCCATTTTGTCCTGGAATTGATAGACATAAGCTTCGTTGATTATAGCAGAGGATGTTTTGTCCAAGACTGGTATGTTTGTTTGTTTGTGGTCTTTCATTTTCTCGGGGTGATGGGTACTAGTACTGTCGTAGGTCTGAACTGGTTCTGTAGGTTTGTTGATTGGGTTCTTGATTGTAGTTTTTGGGAATGTTCATTTTGAAATTATATGGAGTTTATTCATGGGCATGATACTTTTCTTCTATTAGTAGAGTCATGGAATGATTTGTAAATATATGATTGCTTTATTGTATTCTATATCTGTGTCTAGATACTATGTCAAAGTACAGCTAGACCAATCCCGCCTCGATGGCTTTGATTTGCAGCGCAAGGAACTTAGAGTAGATACGGCAAAGGGCCAGGTTGCCTCCGTGATACCAGAAGCCTGGGTGGCCGCTGGGTCTCCACATCTAGATGATTATCAGTATGATATAAGGTGGCAACCAAGGTGCTGTTAGATAGAAAGCGTAGAACGTACCGCGTTTACTTCACCTTCCTCGTCCAGGTCCCAGACGTCCTTGCAGCGATCTGCCACCTGGTCACCCAGGACCTTGCGGACGGTAGTTCGCATGTTGTCGTATCCGGTGGCGAGAACGACGATATCTGCTTCCAGGGAGCTGCCGTCTTTCAGGAGTAATCCGCGTTCGTCGAAACTAGATATGCCCTCTGGGCTACGTTTGACCTTGATCTTCCCGTCGGCGATGAGCGGGCTGCATCCGACGTCGATATAGTAGCCGCCGCCTCTAGTCATGTATGCGCGGGAGATGCCGGCGCCGTCGATACCGAAATCGAGCTCGAAGCCCGCTTTCTGAAGACCCTCTAGGACATCTCTCTCCGCTTCATATGCCCTCTTCGTGAAGTGGACATCGAGTGCAAATTTGACTGGGTAGGGCAGGCTTTCTGCCATAATATCTGCCTCTTCGGTTGGCGGCCTTGAAGGGTTGTTAGTGAGGGACCCTCTTCCACAGTGATAGTACGCACCCGTTATCTTCATGGAGGCCTTCGTGCATCATGAAAACACCCTTCTCAGCGGTGATAACATATGTCCCTCTCCGTTGAAGCATTGTCACCTGAGCCCCATTTTCGTAGAAATTCTGCGCAATGTCGTGCCCGCTATTTCCGGTACCGACAACAACCACCTTCTTGCCTTTAACATCGTGCTTGGATGCATCATCGTGCTGACTACCGTGGTAGACAGTTCCCTTGAATTGTGATTGCCCTGGGAATGTGGGAACCTTTGCTTCACCGGAATGGCCGGTACACCAGATGAGATGACGGGGATGAAGGCTTCGCTCGGAGCTATCACCCCGAGCTACGGTCACTGTCCACTGTCGTTCTGCGTCGTCATATGTTGCAGACTTGATCGTGGATGAAAGCCATACATTAAGTTCCATCATACTGGCATACGCTTCGAACCAGTCGCCCAGTTTGTCCTTAGGGGTAAACTGAGGCCAGTTCTTTGGAAATGGAAGGTAGGCCATGTGAGTGAACTCTGCAGGATCGTGCGTAACCAGCGTCTAAGCCGTGAGCCTTGAGTTAGCACACCCAATGGCGCGAGATGCAGAAACTGAAACTAGCCCTCACCCTGTAACGCTTTCTCCAGTTATCACCTATCCTCTCGTTCCGGTCAATTATCAAGCATGACACGCCAAGGGATTGCAGTCGAGCGCCCATATTAAGGCCAGCCTGACCTATGAACCAGTAATTAGACTTTCTTTCTTTTCTTTCCTTTTTCATGAACTTCTATACCTACCAGCACCGACGACCAAGGTAGTAGGCTCTTCGTCCATGAAGTCGAACTGCCTCTGGCGTCTTTCTAGCCAGTTTCCTTTACTGAGGCCCCCAGGCATAGATTCAATGGTCCCCTCGGCTCGCCTTGAGCCAAGAGGCTCTTCAAACTTCTTGAATTCCTGTAGCGATGTGTAGATTGAGTATGCTTTCCATGTTCCGGCGGCGCCTTGTGTAAGACGAAGGACACCAGCTCCGCGTCCGACACGAGATTGGAAAAAGAACATTGAAGAGATCCACCTCAGACCTTCCACCGGCCTTTCCAGAGTAGGCTGGAACTTTCCTTCGTGCTGTAGGCGAAGGGCAGAAAGCTGAGCACGTGGTTGATTATTGCGAAGGTAGTCGATGATACTCTCGCAATTCTGGATGGTGTGCATGTCCCAGTCCAAGGCTAGCATGTCGCGCCACCAGGACTCTCCATGAAAGAGCTCAGAAAGCTGCGAGAAGTCACCTCGGGCCAGGAGGGCCTCTAGATTTGTTATCCATTGCTGAGCAATTGCACGGGGCTCTAGTGACCTGGCGGTCGAGGGAGTTACAGGGAGCTTGATAACATAACGGTTTTGAACCAAAGACATTGTAATGATCGTCTGACTGCCACAAATACCAATGCCTTACAATAGGGAGGAGGGGATCTTTCAATTTGGATGAAGAAATAATGACTGAAGCCTACTGATAGAATTACTGACCCGAGAACTGGCAGAAGGCTCTCGTTTAAACCACATAACTGCGGAACAAACGGAAACTGAACCGTCCCAGTTGCACCGGCAGCTGCTCGTATTATTCGATCGAAAACCCTGAAAGATTGACAGATCACCGTCGGGATAAGTCCGTTATGCTGATAAAGTGTGGGGTAGCAGAAGCTCTCGCCGGAGTAAAAGAAGCCGAGAGGGGATCCCTGGCAAGTTTGCCGAAAGAGTAAAAGCTTTCGACTCCCGACAGTATAAATCCCGAGTCATTCATTGTTGGAGAAATCGCATGAATCCCCTAATTCAGTAGTTCCTTTTGGTGGCGGGCGTTTTCTTTGTTCCTCTGCCCTACCAAAGTTTTGAAGAAGGTAACACGCCTTTCCGAGACACCCCTGATCCCAGTGATCATCGCAGGAAATGGGTAAGGAGATTAGGAAGTGTGGGGGATTGGCAGTACCTGGCAGAGACTGATTGAATGGTTTTCTAATCCCATTGCTGTAAGCCACTAAAGAGGGATTTTGATGTGGTTGGTTCGGCGATGAAACCATTCTTTTATTGAAGGAAGAACCTCCGAAGAAAAAGCAATGGGAAAAAAAGAAAAGAAGAAAAGAAAAGAAGAAAAGAAAATGAAATGAAATGAAATGAAATGAAATGAAACTGAAGAGACAAAGGGTACAAATTGAACAAATTGAACAAAGTGAACCAACTAAACAAAATGGACAAAATGGACAAACAGGTCACACGTCGACCCCTTCATTAGAATCAGAAAAAAAGAAGAAACAATTGATAAAACAATTAACAATTATTCAAACAAAAAGAAAAGAAAAAAGAAAAAAAATTCAAGTCTTGGAAACCTGCCTGTGGGCAAATTAGAATCCAATCCTCCCAACAACCTGTTGTACAACAAAGAAAATTTCACCCAACAAGCAATCAATAATTCAATCGACCAGTACATCCACATCACATCGGACAATATGTGACAGGATTTAATTTCATTCTTTGAGAGGGATCCCCCTTCCTAGATTTCTACATCTCTCTCCCCCCTCTTGGGCGCCCTTTCTTAATTCCGTCGACCGCTTGCAGGGGGGCGCAGCCTTGCGCCGTAAGGTTATTGAGGAAGGTTTACTATCCATAGAACCCAGCGCGGCGCTGCTCGTATTCCCTTGTTGTCATTTGTCACTCCGTTTGTCTGACAATCCTTTGCTTCAACATTAAATACACTGCCTCAGCTTACTGTTCACAACCAGGCTCTATAAATTGTAGCCCTGATCTCCTCTCCGGAGATTAATCTGACATTCTTTGTGACACATTCCACCCAACATGCAGCTCCACACTCTCTTGACCGGCGCCTTCCTGAGCTTCTGTCTCTCTGCCATCGCTGAGAAGCAAAAAGCACCTGTCGTGATAGGCAATCAAGATGTCACTTTTGTAGCTCACTTGAACCCTTCACACAAACCTGGTCTACAAGGAGCTTTTCGTACCATGGGTGGCCCGGGCGGCACCGGAATCCTTTTCCAAATCACCCTCAGCGACTTCCCCCCAAACCTTCAATTTTTCAGTCAGTTCTCACGCCGCTATCTTGGTTTTTTTTTTTTTTTTTTTTTTTTTTTTGTGTTATTTTTTTTTTTTTTTTTTTTTTTTTTTTTTTTTTTT
>ML742296.1:0-36788 GCA_009193465.1 Aspergillus avenaceus
AAAAAAATCTAACAAAGAGAATAAACAGAGAAGACGCCGAATTCCTAAACAGACACAAAGCGCTCTCCCCGCCACGAATCCGAGCCATCGAAACAGGCGGCTGCCCGCACGCCGCCGTCCGCGAAGACATCTCCGCGAACCTGCTCGCCCTGCAATCCCTCCAGAAGCAATTCAGCACAGACCTCCTCCTCATCGAATCCGGCGGCGACAACCTCGCCGCCAACTACTCGCGCGAACTGGCCGATTTCATCATCTACGTGATCGACGTCGCGGGCGGCGATAAAGTGCCCCGCAAGGGCGGGCCGGGCATCACCGGCTCCGATCTGTTGGTGGTTAATAAGTGTGATTTGGCGGAGATTGTGGGCGCCGATCTGGGCGTCATGGAGAGGGATGCGGGGAAGATGCGCGAGGGGGGACCCACGGTCTTTGCGGAGGTCAAGAATGGGAAGGGCATGAGGGATATTGTTGGGTTGATTTTGTCGGCGTGGAAGGGGAGTGGTGCGTATGAACTTAGTTTGGAACGGTGGAAGAATGGGGCTGTTAGGGGGTCTGGGAGTGTTGATGCTTAGTTTTATGCTTGTGCTTCTTGCCTCTTGCCTCTTGCTTCTTGATTTTTTTGGTTCTTGGTTGATGGTTGGTATAGTATAAATGTACAAATTGATTGGTCTAGGTACTACTTGTTACTACATGAATTTTAATAAACTTTTGCTTTTGGGGTTTGTGAAAATGAGACCGAACCAAAACGCCTTGAAAATGCAGTTTCTCGTCAAGATTCACTCAAGAATGCTTTCTTCATGTGAAACGGGTATATGAAAGCTCCTAAATGGGAAAAAATGGAAGCAAAACAAGCCAATATCCAAGAGAGAGGGAGAAAAAAAAATAATATCATTAAATGTCCTTCTTGGCGAAGCGTGCCAATGCAGGACCGAGGTCCTCGCGCTCGGAGCGGAGCTTGTCGCGGGCACGGGCTTGGTGCTCTTTGCGCAGCATCTCGGCCTTGACGCGCTTGTCGTCGATGACGTTGCGGCGACCCTTCTTGCGCAGATACTTGCGCAGGGCGCTGTTGCGGCCGCGGCCGCGGTTCTTGAGTTTCTCCATGGCATCTTCGGGGCGGCGGTCGAGGTCGCGCTCCTCGCGGTTCCTCTGGTCGCTGATGGTATCGAGTCTTCCGATGAACGTGGGGTCCATGGAGATCATGTCGGGTTGCAGCTTGTTGAGCAATCCCTGCACCTCGGCCTCTTGGCGCTGGCGGGTGTTCTCGTACGGGTTGGCTTCCAGAGCATCGAAGTTGGGCTCTCCGGCACCCGGGACAATGATGTTGGCGAAGCCCTGGTCGTGCCCGACACCGAGGACATCCTCGAATGGGCACCAGCGCATGTTTTCGATGCGTTGGCCGTCACCGCCCCACGCCATGTAGGGGCTCTTCACCTTGCCTTGGTCGGCTACCGCCGCGTCGAACAGACCGCGCCACACACTGACCTGTGTGCCCCAGCCCACAGCCGTGAGGTTACGGTCACTGATCGCGACGGAGGCACCGGGCTGGTAGCAAGAGTACGAGTGTACCTCGCGGAACATACGGATGTCCCACACGTTCATCTTCATATCCTGGCCGGTCGAGACCATATACCGGCCTTGTCTATCCATCGCCATCGAGCGGACCGGACCGCGGTGGACAAGGGCCTTGACGAGCGCCGTCTGCGAATTGGGCGACCACAAAGAGACGGTTCCGTTCTGGTGGCCGACGTGAAGAATAGCGTTCCATGGGTTCTGACTGAGCGATGTGGGAGCACCCATACGAGTCGGCAATTCGGCGACCATTTGTCCGGTAGAAGTGTCGGTGTACTTGAGGTGACCGCTCATTTGCTGTGATAAAGCTCTGGTTAGGCAATCTCCTTCCATTTATTATGGGGGTGATACTCACAGCACTAGCAAGGAGGAAGTGATAGGGGAGGAATTCAAGGAAGAGCGGCTCGAGGTGCTTGTTGAGACAGTGGATTTCGGTTCCAGCATGGTCATAGATGTAGACGTATTTCTTCTGGGCCACGGCGAAGAACTGATTATTGTGCAGCCACCGAGCATCCCGAACGGTCTCGTTCAGGTTCAACTCGCATCCCAACTTTCCAGCCCGCCAGTCCATTGTTGCAATATGTCCCTTGCGCCCTGCCAGCAGTAGTTCACGTCCGTTCCGTGTATAATCGGCGCGGTAGGGTCCCAGATCATTCAACTTCAGCTCAAAGCCCTTTTTGGCGGTCTCGATTCCTACGCTCTCTTTGATCTCACTCTGACGGACCTTGTAAGTGCGTTCCAGCTCTCCCTCGGGCTCGAGGAAGCCAGCCTCGTGCTCCAACAAAATCTCCGCATCCTTTGCCTTGAGCGCCGCATCCTTGAACTTCTTTTCAACCGATTTGAGATTGCTGCGCAGTTTCTTATCCCTCACATTATGCAGCGGAATGGTTCTGCCTCGTCCGTATTTCTGTTGCGCTTCTATGAGCCTCTTGCTTTCTTTGCGATTTTTCTGGGGCGGCGCGACGGCCGTCGTCGGGTTGTCCGTCATGTCGGATTATTAGAGAGATATAGTCGGGGAGGAACACCGACAGACCGGAAGTTAGAGATAGTTTCAGACCCGAAGAGAGGACAAATAGAATTGTGTAGGGGAGTAAGACAGAGGAGTTGGGGAAGTTTTACGGAACTGTCACAGCAAAATTCATGCCAAGACTTTTTTTTTTCGGATTCGCTTGTTCAAACCATACAAACCATACAAACCACAGCCCGCTTTTATTTTTTTTTTCTTTTCTTATCTTCGCAAACTGCCCGCTGTCTTTGGTTCACTCACTGGGGACGGCAATTGTCTCTTTATCTTATTTATTCTCTTCAAGGAACTCGGTGGAATTGGCGCGGTAATTTTATCTGCGCTTTTTTTGGCCAATAATTTCCACTCTGGACTCTCTTCCTTTTCGTTTTAAAGGGTCCAGCGGTGCCAACTCGGCGCCCACCCAAACCATGCACCACCACCGGTCCACCACCAAATCGAGCCACAAGCCCTATAAGACTCGTCATGCATCCAAAGGTGCATTGAAAGAGAAGTCAAAGGGTATGGCAGCTATATCTTACATTTATGAACAAAAAGTTCTATAACTAATATCATTACAGGCAAAGTGGAAAGAGGAGAGCGGGGCACGCGCAAGACCCCTCACCAACAGCTCAAGTCGAAGCTCGATCGCAGGAACCAAGCCCGCCAGAAGCAGCAAGTGAAGCATCAGGAGAAGGTTCAGCAAACTAGTATCTTCGTCGGCCAGAATGGAGCCCCCCGCCAGGTCGCCATCGTGCCTCTGTCCGCCGATATCGATTCGACCGCCATTATCCAGTCTTTGAACGAAAGTGTGGATGTTTCTTGCGAGATTATTCCGGACACCATTAACCGTGTGCGCATCGATCGTTTCCGCCAGAGCCTGCAATATATCCCTGCTAAATATGACCTGATGAATGCATTGGATGTGTGTCGGATGGCGGATTTCGTGGTCCTGGCGCTGTCGGCCGAAGTCGAAGTGGAGGAACAGGGTGAACTGTTGCTGCGTTCCATCGAGAGCCAGGGTATCTCGAATGTCCTCACGGTTGTTCAGGTATGACGGACGGGCTCATGATCTGCGTTGCGATACTGATTTGATCTACAGGGTCTCGACCAAATCAACCCCGCCAAGAAACGTCCTCAGGTCGTCTCCTCCCTGAAGTCATTCATCAACCACTTCTTCCCATCCGTCGAGAAGGTCCTCTCGATCGATTCCAGACAAGAATGCTCCAACGCTATCCGCTCCCTTTGTACCGCCACACCAAAGGGTATCCGCTGGCGCGATGAGCGCAGCTGGATGCTTATCGAGAATGTCAACTGGCCCGAGACCAGCTCAGAAGTCGTCGATGATGTGGTGGTGACCGGTGTTGTTCGTGGAAAGGGATTGAAGGCAGACCGTCTCGTCCACATCCCCGGCTGGGGTGACTTCCAGATTAATTCCATCACCGCAGCACCCCTGGCCGCCGCACGTAAACGTGATGATGCCATGAACGTTGATGATAGCGAAGCGTCGCCCGTCTTGGATGTCCCCACCGCGGACCAGGACAATTTGGCCACTGTGGCACCGGAGGAGATTGAAATGGAGGATGACGACATGTCTATCCTAGACGAGGAACGGAAGGGTGTTCTGCTGGACGAGCACCACTACTTCTCAGACGACGACTCTCACATCCCTGCTAAGCCCAAGAGGTTGCCAAGGGGAACTTCAGAATACCAATCCGCCTGGTTCTTGGAAGACGTTTCAGACTCCGGATCCGACATCACTGACAACGAGGACGAAGAGATGGAGATGGACACGGCAGGAGCGCCCGAAGATGGCGTTTTCCCCGACAGAGAAGACGCAATGACCGAAGCAGGAGCGACCGAGTACCCACAGTCAGAGATGTTTGTCGACCCATCACCGGAAGACGAGGCACAAGAGTTGGAAGAGTACCGCGCCAGTCGCCGCAAGGAAGCCAACGAAGACCTGGAATTCCCCGACGAAATCGAACTTCACCCCAACGTTCTGGCTCGGGAGCGTTTGGCCCGTTTCAGAGGACTGAAGAACTTCAAGACCAGCCCGTGGGAGACAAGAGAGGACCGGCCTCACGAGCCCGAGGACTGGCGCCGACTGCTCCAATTCGGCGACTACAAGGGCGCCAAGAACCGCACCATCAGAGAAGCCCTTATCGGCGGCGTGAACCCTGGCATACGTGTGGATGTGCATCTGCGCGCCGTCCCAGCTGCTCTTCGCAGCAAGCAACTGCCCCTCTGTCTGTTCTCGCTCCTCCGCCACGAGCACAAGAACACCGTCGTCAACATGAACATGACCCTGAACTCGAGCGTCGAGGAGCCCCTTAAGGCCAAGGAGGAACTCATAATCCAGTGCGGACCGCGCCGTATGGTTGTCAACCCCATCTTCTCGTCGAACGACAACACCCCCAACAACGTTCACAAGTTCGACCGCTTCCTGCACCCCGGCCGCAGCGCCATCGCCACCTGGATCGGCCCTCTAACCTGGGGCGCCGTGCCCGTCCTCGTCTTCAAGAACAAGACCGTTGAAGATCCCGAAGTCATGGATGGCGACACCCAACCCGACGTCGAGCAGTTGGACCTCATCGCCACCGGCACCATCGTGGCCCCCGACCCAAGCCGCGTGATCGCCAAGCGTGCCATCCTCACCGGTCACCCCTACAAGATTCACAAGAAGGTCGTCACCGTGCGGTACATGTTCTTCAACTCCGAGGATATCCAGTGGTTCAAGGCCCTCCAGCTCTGGACCAGGCGCGGCCGCAGCGGTTTCATCAAGGAGAGCTTGGGTACGCACGGTTACTTCAAAGCCACATTCGATGCCAAGATCAACCCACAGGATTCGATCGGTATCAGCTTGTACAAGCGGGTCTTCCCTCGCAAGGCGCGCGCTTTGGAGGAAGCCGTTGCTTAACGGGTTTGCATCCAGTCTTTGTTTTATTGCCGCGCAAATTGCTATGGGAGGATCAAACTGGGAGAGACGATATGATACCACAAAGTCGGTTGCATGATTTCATGATTATTACTCTTCTCTTGGAAGCTATTGTCTTTTTTTTACTTCCGATGAAAACTTTTCTTCTTCTTCTTCTTCTTCTTCTTTCTTTTTTTTTTTTTTTTTTTTTTGGTTCAAAAGCACTTATTAGGTTTATATAGATGTCAATAAGTAGATCAGGTCAGGCTTTAATGAGTTACGATCTTCTTTTTCTCGTTTAATTTTCTTGAATACTTGGCGCTTGGGTAATTGAGTATATGAGATTGCGTAAAACCAATATATGCAGTGCATTAAACGGTAATCATGACAACACCTAAATCCCATCCAGCCGTAAGTGATCACGAGGTAGAAAGGCCGCGAATCGACAGGACATATGAAAGGAGAAGGGAAGGAAGAGCAAAGGAAAGCAAATGGCTATGGCTATGGTTTGGGCTATTTAAGAAAAGTCATCCTGTTGCTCTTCGATGTTGTTCTTGATCCGCAGCAGCAAGGTAGTCTTCCACTTGTCTAGCTTGCTGAGCTGATCGAATTGGAAGAGCTTGTCAGCGAACGCTTCCTGGTCGCCCTGTTCGATACTCTGGACAAGGTCAACAAGCAACTGATGCTCTCGTGTCGAGATGAAGGTAGTATCGATATCGCGGTAGTTGTCAAGAGCCCGGTTAGTAGCGACGAGATCCTAGACCCTGTTTAGTATATGTTTCCCCCAGCAACCAGTCACATAGCACATACATTCGTAGCCAGATGGCAGATACCAGCCTTCAGGAAGTAGTCCTTGACGGACCACTTCATCAAGTTATTCGAGATGGATGAGCGACCGATTCTCTCGTAGTGCTCGATAGATTTGTAGTAGTCGCCTTCCAGAGCGGCCAGGTCGGCGGCCTTCAGGTAGTGCTTGTTCGCAAGACTAGTTGAAAGTGTTAGCGACTGATGGGTTTATATTTCCGGCGATATGGTGGCTTACGCTTCGGCATTGTCGCTGTCAAACCATTCGGCGGCTTTCTCATATGCCTCTAGAGCCTTCTTGGTATCGCCCAGCTCAACCTCATACACCTCGGCCAAATATTGCTGTTGCGTCGCAGCACGACGGAAGTTTCCTTTCAAGACATAGTGTTGAATGGCGCTCGAGAGAACGCGAGTAGCGTCTTCGGGGTCCGATTTGCGGTAAACCTTAAATGCTTCCTGCAGCGAGTTGGCCGCATCGTCGGGCTCGTTGAGATTCTGGGATTGAATTGAGGCGGCCTTTTCAAATGCTAATCCAGCTTCCTTGTCTAAGGGTTCCCGAGAACGACCAGTTAGATTCATCACTGTCCTACGCCCGAGACGAAAGATGTGCAGTGCGGGGAAGAACAGAGAGAAAGAGAGACATACTCTGCTTCTGGACTCGGAATGCATTCGCAGCTTGGGTGTAGAGATCTGCGGCATTCTCGAATTTTTCTGTCTTTCCGCCGAAGAAGCTGAAGCCACCAGAGGCACTGGAGAGCGCTTTATCAGCCTATATGTTATGTGAGCGATTAGCGACCGTGATTTCGGGGGACGTAAAGATGCAATAACGGACTTTCTGGAGCAAAACACGGGGATCTTGAGCCATCTTGGATAAATTTTGTCGACCCCAGCAAGAAAAAAGAAGAAAGGCACTTGAGGTCAATTTGGATGTAGTGGAGGTTAGGTGATGACGTTGATGCGGAATTAGTTAGTATATATAGATCTAAGTTGTATTGAGGGGAGTCTCTTTTAAACGTGGTTTTGAGAAATGATCTGCCGCCCGCGCACGTAGGCGGTAAACCCGGGCTTGTTTATTCCCGCCTTGTATGAAATTATGTAAGCTTCGATGCAAAGTCATAACTAGCAGTTCATAAGTACCCGACATAAACACGCTAGTCTATATATGGGTTAGATGTAGATCCCCCACTTTCAAGAATACATAGTACTGTATACGCTGTTGACTAGATCTTGTATTTTATATTCATCATGTATTTTCCACAAGAACTGCTGTACGCCCGCAATCTCTGTACTTCCTTTCTGCCGTCTAGTAACTCTGAAGCTATACCATCATTCATTTCATCACTTTGCCAGCGATAATCCTTACTAAATATTCAACAAAACCAGGGAGAAGTTAATTCCAGGATGGAGCATCCTAACAACATTGAACACAAAAAAGAATATTCTAATATAAGGGACGCTCAAGGCCAATTTATCTCCGGAGGCATTACTGGGATTGTGGAGCTCCTTGACAATGGGACTGCGCTTAAGTCACCATTCCCTGGTGTTGAGTTCGAAAACCATGTCCAAGACATTGCCAAAGAAGCCAGCATCTACCGTCGCAATGGGCCGCATAAAAGGCTTGTTCAGCTACTGGGTCATTTCAGGAATGGTCTTGTGCTTGAATATATGGAAAATGGTGATCTCAAGACATACTTACAGACTCATGACTCGATATCAACGAGCCTCAAGTTGAAGTGGGCATACCAGATAGCGGAGGCTGTCGAACTCCTACACAGGAACGGGGTGATTCATTGCGACATAAGACCACGAAACCTTTTGCTGGACATAGCTCTCGACATTAAAATTATTGACTTCTCTGGCTCTTCACTAGATGGGTCGAAGCCGGCGTCTGGTGAGGCTACCCGATTTTTCCTTCCGCGGCACTGGTCAGATCAACCCACAGTGACCACGGATCTATTCGCACTTGGGTCTACCATATTCGAGCTTTTTCAAGGCACTTGTCCTTACGAAGAGATCCCTAGTGACTAGGTACAAAGACTTTTTACAGAGAAAGACTTTCCCAATGTATCTGGTATTCCATGTGGACAAATAATCAAACAATGTTGGCTATCTGAAGTCGATTCAGCTGCGCAGGTGCAGTCTGCTGTTGGAGATATCATTTCTCATTCGGTCAACACCGACTGTACCCCTCGTCTCGATGGTTCGGACATTTGTCAGGATATGTTGATTGACCAAGCCGTTCCTCCTTAGGCCTGGGACAATCCACTCCGCTCTCTGTTGCTGGGCCGCATCCGTTCAGATATTTTGAAGCTTTGTCACATGATGACGGACAGCCACGGTAATGTGTCTTAGACACAAGGACTGGCACATGCTAGAACTTTGTGTTACACCCATAAGAGCCCTGTAAGTCAGTACGGCGCTTTTCTGTGTAGGCTATACACAGACCACCGAGTCCTACATGCCCTATATGTAGTACGCTTGGGCTAGTGTAACGGTCTGCGTAAGCGCACAAAGACCAGTTATCGAAGGCAACCAGCCGCTGAAGTGGAGGGCTGTCACATACCCTTGTTTCTCCCATTTCCCGAGTTGCTTATCCATGCTTTTGATGGATTCCCTGATCTGAGAGAAATCCTAGACTTTCCCGCACAGCTCCACATTGGGACCCATGGGCAGTAACCCGGGTAGTGAAATTATAACAACCGATACAAGGCAAACATCAATAAACATTAAGACTTAATAGCAGACAAGGTGAGTGACACTATTTCATGTTTCCAACGTATGGCATGTCTCAGGGTCCAGACGCCCTTATATCAAGTGGGTTGTTTCTATACCGTCTCATAGATAGGATTTGCCTAGTCAATGACAAGGATTTGATAGGAATTTGCACAATATTTACGCCATGTAAGGCCTCAATATTCTCGAAATCAGACCTCATCATCCTGTCAGAATAGAGCCATTTCATTCATAGGGCCAAATTACTAGGCATTACCGAATTTCCGCCGTAATACGGGGCATGTGCGGAATCAAACGGTATTTGTCGGTGTATTTATGTACCCGCCTTGGTTTCTTTCGTCAATTCCCGCGGACATTTTTCTGGAAGTTCTCCAACAATTCATTTATATCCTGTACATCATTGGATTAAGGATTTTTCAGCTCTGGTAACTCGGAAAAGCAGACACTCTACAATATATTAAAGGAACATTTATCTTTCTTGCAGTGCAAAGGCAACGAAAAACGCTACCATGCTTTATCTACGCTCCGCCGTCTCTCAACTCTCGCAGGCAACGAACCGGGGCGCGCAAGTACTCAATGCGCGTCGGCTCCAATTTTACTCCTCGAAACCTGAGAAGGTGGATATCGATGCCCTGCTCTCAAAACCAACCTGGTCCGTTCGTTCTCTCCTCCCCGACGAGAGTGTGAAACCGTCGATGCCGTCAGTCACCCCGAAGCAACTTCACCACTTGCTCCGTTTGTCTGCTCTTCCACAACCGTCGAGCAAAGAGGAGGAGACAAAAATGCTGGAAACACTTGAAGCGCAGATTCATTTCGTGAGAGAGATCCAGCAAGCCGATACGACGGGCGTGGAACCCCTGCAAAGTATCCGGGATGAGACCCCCGAGGCGCTGAAAGAAAATACCATTGGGTTAGAACAGTTGAAGGAAACTTTGTCCAAAGAACGCGTAGTCGGGCGCAACAAGAGGATCCAGCGCATCGAGAAGGAGAGGAATGACCGTCCTGATGGTGATGCATGGGATGGCAATGCTCTCGGTTACGCCTCCAAGACGAAAGGGAGGTTCTTCGTTGTCGAAACAGGTAATTAAACAGAACATTCGAACACGAGAATTACTTGATCTACGGAGTACCTCTTTCCAAGAGGTGGTATGCGAGAGAGCCTTGCACGTTTCGAGTAACTGTGACTGCAGAGCATTCCCGGTAGCTGAGTCAGCAGCCCAGTGACTTCATCGCCTGAAGGCGTCAACGTTTCACTTTCTGTCAACTTAAACCTATTCGTCAGGGTTGATTCGTGATCCTACAGCCATTCCCATAAAAATACTACAAAAGTGACACAGAACGTTCCCACTCATGTGGAAGAATCTGAAAGAAAAACATGCCAGCAAATTCGGGTCCGGTGCCTCTGCCGCTCCTCCGAAGAATGACCATGAGCAAGACTTGACGACCATCTTGAATCGGTCCCAACGCGCGGACTTGACAATGCTGGTTGTTGCTATTCTGGAACACATGAGATCTGCAGTAGAACAAAATTTCCATAGTTCACCACCACCGAGTCAAGAACCTTCTCCTGAAGGCGAGACAGAGCCCTCAACTTCAGAGTCACATGATCAAGGGAGCCCGGCCAACCCAAGCAACCGATCTAATGTCGCTCGCAAACCAACTGTTCAGGATGTAAAAGCTGAAGCTATGTCGCTCACCAATTTCGATGATTGGAGAGACACTGTTATTCTCCGGATTGGGGAAGCTGTCAATAAAAATGACGACGATGAACAACACGACAGTATAAGCTCACAGGTTTCTGACCAGCAGCAACACTTGCTAGTTCCTGAAGATCAGGGCTCACTAGTTAAGCTGCGCGAGATATACACCCCAATGGAAACGCCCCTTTTGGAACTCACAGAAGCCAAGAGACTCCTGATCCTCCATTCCATGCTTCTTTTGTTGCTTAGTTTAGAACATTACAATGCTCGTTCGCGTGTACTGATGCTTCACCTGGCATCGAGTCTCCACTTGGACATTAGAATTCTCAACGATGATGAAGTTAAAGTAGCACGTGTGTTACTTGATACTGCTATTGAGTTGTCAAAGAATACCGAAGCTCAAGGCCAAAACAGGAAAAGCGATTCTTCAAGAAAATGGAAAGTTGGCATAGCATCAGTAGCTGGGGCGGCTCTGATCGGAATTACGGGTGGACTCGCTGCGCCCCTGGTTGCTGCTGGTCTTGGAACTGTTTTGGGAGGAATTGGATTAGGTGCTACGGCTGCCGCGGGGTATCTTGGTGCACTTGCTGGCAGCGGTGTCATTGTCGGCGGCTTGTTCGGAGCTTATGGGGGCCGAATGACTGGACGGATGGTAGACAAATACGCGCGCGAAGTCGAGGATTTCGCATTTCTCCCCGTTCGCGGATCTCACCGAAGGACTGAGGATGAACGGGAGGCTGCTGGCCAGGACCACCGCTTGCGAGTCACTATTGGCATTTCCGGCTGGCTTACTGAAGAAGACAACTTCGTCGTTCCGTGGCGTGTGATCGGTGCTGATTCTGAGATCTTTGGTCTCCGCTGGGAAACAGAACCGCTAATGAAACTTGGAAATGCAATGGATCTTCTAGTAACAAGTGCAGCATGGGCTGCTGGTGAACAAGTTTTAAAGAAAACATTCTTCGCGTCCTTACTCAGTGCTGTGGTGCTACCTCTCGGCTTGCTCAAAGTTACGCGTGTGGCCGACAATCCTTTCAGTGTTGCAAAAGCACGGGCAGACAAGGCTGGAGAGGTTCTTGCCGATGCCTTGATTAATAAGGTCCAAGGAGAGAGATCAGTTTCTCTGGTTGGATACTCTCTTGGGTCTCGGGTGATCTTTTCTTGTCTTCAAAGCTTGGCTAAGCGAGGCGCGTACGGGTTGGTAGAATCTGCCATCTTAATGGGATCGCCTACCCCTTCCAATACCCAACATTGGCGCCGTCTACGGAGCGTGGTGACTGGACGGCTGGTTAATGTGTATTCGGACAACGATGCCGTGCTTGCCTTGCTGTACCGTACCAGTAGTCTTCAACTTGGCGTTGCCGGGCTACAACCTGTTCAAGGCGTGGTCGGCGTGGAGAACTTGGATGTGAGCGACATGATTAGCGGTCATTTGCGCTACCAGTTCTTGGTCGGACATATACTCAACAAAGTCGGTCTTGAAAGTATTGATGCTCGCGAAGTAGAGCGGGAAGAAGCTGCTTTGGCGGCCAAGACCCGGAGACAAGAGCAAGAACGTATCCGCAATGAGCGCCGGGCAGGGGTTGAAGGCGGTGAATCTGCGAACCAAAGGCTGGAGAGTGGCGAGTTGAAGGATGAAGAGGACCGTCTACAGAGACAGGTTGAACAGAGGACCCACGAGCGTCTACCTCTACGCCCCGGCCGGCATGAACGTCAAGATTCTTGGCCTGTCGATCATGCGGAACAAGGATACCGAAGTTGATGGACACCATAAATCATACAAGCCGTCCCGTGTTAGCATTAGACACCATACACATGTAACTGTTTACGACTGTTTAATAAATATGTATTCAACTGTCCCGGCGCCTTAGATTTCCGTCAAATTAGGATATGCGAGCAAATAGCGTTGGTCTGACCATACCCTGCCAGTAACATATCACGCCGACCCTGATTAAACTGACCTTCCTCTTAGAACAGCAGACCTACCTCAGGTCCACGGCTGTCGTTGTCCTCGATAGCCCTATCTACGGACTGGCCGTATGCTACAAGTTCAATTACTCTAAGCGGTGGCAGTTCGAGCTCCAAGTCCAGCATTTCGATGGAGTGCATCTTCACAGATATAATGGAAGAGAAAAGATATC
The DNA here is from genome assembly GCA_009193465.1 of Aspergillus avenaceus. Lineage (NCBI taxonomy): Eukaryota > Fungi > Ascomycota > Eurotiomycetes > Eurotiales > Aspergillaceae > Aspergillus > Aspergillus avenaceus. The sequence continues at coordinate 12,862 of ML742296.1, forward strand.
CTACTAACACAGTCTTCCGGTAGCCGCTTCTTTTACCCGTTTATTGCACCTAACGAGAGTTCAATGTAGAAATCCATAGTGTATTGGCGAGGAAGGCCCAACTTGAAAAATCCACGGAGCCTTCATGAGGAAGGAACAGAGGATAACATACTATAAAGATGGATAGATTCAACACCAACAACAAACCTCAACCTTGCAACCCTCAAGACACTTACACCAACCATGGATGAATTAACATACATCTTTACAGGCCTATTCATTATCTTCGCATTACTCCTATTATCACCTAACCATCTCATCACTAACAACAACATCTCCAATGCCGACACGGCAGACACCACCACCAATGACCCTACCACAGCCAACGACCACCAAAAACAAATAGGATACAGACTAATCGAGCACGACTACATCGCCGTCCGAAACAGCTTCACAGAGCACAATCTCACCAGTCTCCGAGACCCCGACTGCATTTTCCCCGTCTACTTCTGGTCCCACGACAAGTACAAAGAACGAATATGGGAGCAATTCATCATCTCCTGCAGAGCGAATGTCGAAATCGTCCAGCGATACCCAACCTTGCTAGATCACTTCCCTATCACTTATGCCGAAACCCCCTATTACGGTGCTCCGGGCGTCTTCATGATTCGGCTGCGTAGATTCCCCGGCATGCAGGAGAGGCACGCTTGGGACCAGCTGCAACGCGCGCTGCGTGATGAGCCGCTGTTGAGTGAAATGAGGCGCTGGATTCGTCCCGGTCCCGGGGGGGACTGGTATTGTCCTCCTTTTGAGGACCCCTTGCCAATACGTGGTAGAAGTGCGACGGTTTGATGTGTAGGTGGTTTGTAATGGCTTAGATCACTTCTTCCTTTTACCTGTATTGCTTCTAAATGCACTATAAATCTAATGCTGTTGGTTTATGCGGTGGCTGTTACCGACAAGTAGGGCAGAACTGAATGTGCATTTTTGCTACTTTTGGCGCTCTCATCTGACATTACACCAGAAGTGTATGGCTTTTTATACAATTCATGAGGACAAAGCTGTATAGTACCATTGGGCGATTGTTACTCTGTGCCGGTCTACTATAAGTGAACAATGACATATCAATGTACTAAATTCATGCGAGTTAGGTTGTTACTACATACATGAGTCAAGGGAGTATCGTAACATAATCCATCAAACATCGTAAGGAAATTCCATCATAACAAAACAAATAACCAATGCAAATTTCTCATGGCTGGACACATCCGTTAGGCTTATAGCCCGGCAAAACGTGCCCACCCAGCAGCCCGGACAGCTGGCTTGTCGGCTGCGACCTTGTCCATGCCGCCGCGACCTTCCTCAGCCATCTTTCCGCTAACATCTCGTCTTCGTCCGACGCCGAGACCCGCAATGTAATTCCCATATGCTAAAGCGGATGCGTTATTCGTGTTAGGGCCATACTCAGCACCCGAATTGCTGATAACGCGACCCTTGCGATCACCGTCGACTATGCCGGGAGCCTGAGGAGCCGCTAGCCCGTCCTCGTGGTCGGTTACATCATCATGCTGCTTCAGGGCACCGTAGGAGTTTGCTTTTTGGCTTCTGCGCTTCATAAGCTTGCTCTTCTTTCGACCTAAGCCACGAGCGTCGTCGTCGTGGCTGCTGACATTACGAGGGACCGTGAGTCCGGTTTTACCCTCCAGCTCGCCGTAGAATCGCCCACTTTTCTCAGGACTATCGATGGGAGGTGCAGTAAGTGGTGTGGGGGAGAGGTTGGGAATGTCCGATAGGGCCATACGCCCGCCATAGCTCGCGTCCTTAGGGGTATCATCGACTAAGATAGGTTGCGGCGTGGGTGGATTCAGCGTCAATGGGTTAACACGTAGGGAATCATCAATTTCGTCATGGTCATGATGATCTTCAAAGATTTGAATGTGGTTGTCTCCAATGTCTTGCTCCACGTTATCATAAAGTCCGTTCTTCCGAGAAGAATAAACGTTGTCGTCATCGTTTCCATAGTATTCGTGGATAGGAACCGATTCATATTCTCCTCGGATATCCTCTCGAATTGTCTGGTTCATGTCCCAGGCAAGACGAGGGTTGTTGAACCATTCCATAGGGCCACCAACTGTGGAAGCGGGTGTGTCGGTAGTTCTGCTGTACGCGGAGGATGGGTCTCGTTGGAGGAGGTCGTCATGCTGGCGTTCTTCTACCGGAGAGGCAGACCGGGAGGGAAATGCGATCCAATTATCCGAAGCTGGGCTGACACATTGAGACCGGCTGGGTACATCTGGAGATGGCTCCCGGACCGGTGCGCCGTAGGATATCCTGGTGGTAGGTCTGGTGAAAATGTCGGCATCATGATCTGGGATTTGGTATGCCATGTGCTCCGTAGTGTCTGCTTGTTGGGCGAACGGCATCTGCGGAAAGGCAGGCTCTACCGGTGACATGGGGTCATACACCATGGTTGCCTCAGAGTGTCTCTTTCTATTGGTAAAGGAAGGTCGATTGGATCCGCCCTCCGATGACTTGGCTCGGGTGTGCATGAATGACATAGTACGAGGGGCCCCGATCAAGGTGTCGCCTGACATAGTAGAATCCAAGCTAGTGTGCTTTTCAGCGAGCTCCGACTTCGTTCGCTTATGGGGTCTGGCCGTCAGATTGTCCTCAAGCGGATTTAGGTCTGGGGGGAGACGGGTAATTTTTCGGAATATGAGGCATAGAAAGACGGAAATTCCTAAGGAAATAAGGTGAAATCCTCCATTGATAACGCTCAGAAGAAATGTTGTCTGGGAAATCTTTGTCGTAATATCATATTCGGAACTCAGAAGAGTGCTCCATTGGTATGTATTGTCCGTGTACTGCTGGAAGGCCAAGATTGCCGAGAAGACGTAGAAGGGGATCAACCCCAAATCGAAGGTGGCAGCAAACAGCATGTAACTGGCTTGCGTCCCAGGTGGTCTTGTGATCGAGCGACACAGATGGTATATTCCATAAAGAGTGTGTAAGATTGCCACGGCTGGCTGTTCTTAGACTTAGCACTGTATTCGGTTGATCTTTGGGGGTGTATACTTACTCCGACCCGGACGATCCAGATCATGGTTGCCGCAGCATTTTTGATAACGATTGCGCAAAATAGGGAGCCGAGAGCACCGATTAACTGGAGAACACGCAGCCCAAGCTGTACTTTGCGCCCCAAGAGCACTCTTCCTTTAGTGTTCGGGCTCATCGGAGTCCATTTTGACTTGTCAGGAAGATTACAATACTTTGACCCATTGTCAGTCAGCCGGTACACCAAGAAAGACTTAACGGAACATACTGAGTCAGGGTGTCGATTGAGATTGACCAATGGTCCTTTTGGTTTGGGTTTTGACGCTGGACGAGTCCAGCTCGCCTGTGTTACAGCCTTCGGATTGAAAGGACGGTCTGTTGGTCCACGAAAGTCGTATGCTGTAGGGTTGCCATAAAGAAATGGAGGTGATGAATCTCCCATGGTTGCGATGAATTTAATTTAAACTATCAATATGTCATCCACCCACGCGACAAAGCGGGGAGATGAGTTGCGGGTTGACAACAATAACCTTGAAAAAAATATTTTTTTAAAAAAAAAAAAGGAAGGAAGGAATGCAGGTACAAAGATTAAGTAGGATGAGGTATGTTCAGGAACAAAGAGAACCATGGAACGGGATGAAATGACAAGCACGAGACAAGCACGAGACAAACTTTTGATCAGTTTGATTGCTGTTTGATAGTCGGCCTGGCAACCACCTGATAAGATCACGTGGAAGGCTATCAACCCGGGGAAAAAAGTAAAAGAAATGAGAACAAATCAATCAAATCATTCCAATTTAATTTAATGATCTCCACTGTCATAGCTCCAAACATGAACATCCAGCGTGTACCTTACATCTGCACACAGTGCACCACGCAGATCATCCGTACTCCACTTCGCCGCTCGCAGCGTCATCTTTTGCCCCAGCGAGTATGGCAACGTCATAATAGTCATTTTGTTCAAACGGATCGGCCCTTCCGCGTCGCCATTGTGGGTTCAGGGCCCGCTGGCTTTTATGCGGCTTATAGGCTGCTGGCGAAAGTGGACGATGCCGTGGTAGATATGTATGAGAAATTGCCTGTCCCCTTCGGACTGGCGAGATATGGTGTAGCCCCGGACCATCCGGAAGTAAAGGTATGCTGTGGTAAAAAAATGTCCCAGGTTACCATGGTCAATACTACCATACTAATTGTGGTTCATTGGCATACCATAGAATTGTGAAGAGAAATTTACCGAAGTGGCAGCATCCCCGAGGTTCAATTTCATCGGAAACATTGAACTAGGCGAAAGCCTCCCTCTTCAGACCCTGAAACCCCACTACGATGCCATTTTATTCGCGTACGGAGCCCCCAAGGATAAGGAGCTAGGAATTCCCGGAGAAAAGGCACTCCGTAATGTCTACTCCGCTCGCGAGTTTGTTGGATGGTATAACGGTCTGCCCGAGCATCGCGACCTTGCGCCGGACCTTACAGCCGGCGAAAGCGCTGTGATCGTTGGTCAAGGGAACGTCGCTCTGGATGTTGCGAGAATCTTGCTTTCCGATGTAGACACACTGCGGAAGACTGATATAGCCGAATACGCTGTAGATGAACTAGTCAAGAGCAAGATCAAACGTGTTCATGTGGTTGGTCGGCGAGGTCCGATGCAGGTATGATGAGCAGTATTCTATAAATTACGGTGGAATTTTGGGTCTTTTCTAACTCTACCCAGGCTGCATTCACCATTAAAGAGCTTCGTGAACTGCTTCAATTACCATCGGTCTCCTTTGAGCCAGTCCGGAAGGAACTATTCCCGCCAGAGGATGTCATGGCCTCACTCCCTAGAGCCCAGAAACGACTCATTCAACTCCTCGCGAAGGGGTCTACGAACGACCCGGCAACCAGTACAAAATCATGGTCTCTAGACTTCCTCTTGTCTCCGGAGTGCCTCAACTGGTCACCTGTCCACCCTTATCGTTTGTCGCATGTCAAATTCTCCCGCAACGAACTGGATCCCTCAGATCCATACATTTCCAGCGCCAAGGTGATGCCCAAGCACCTGTCTGACGGCCGACGCGCAGAAGTAAACATCCACGCCAACACCTTTTTCCGCAGTGTCGGTTATAAATCCCTACCTCTGCCCGGACTAGAGGATATCGGAGTCCAATTCGATACTAAGCGTGGCGTCATCCCTAACGATGGGTTCGGCAGAATTACAAGTCCCGTGAATACCGGCGCAAACGAACCTCTTCCAGACGGGTCCATTATCTCGCACCTTCCGGGTCTATACTGCGCAGGATGGGCCAAGCGTGGGCCAACTGGTGTCATTGCCACAACCATGACTGACGCATTCACTACAGCCGATGCCGTCGCCGCTGATTGGAGCGGACACCGCGGCAAGGGGTCCCTCTTGAATGGACCCGGTCACAGCAGCGGCCTTGGCTGGGAGGGAGTGCGTCCCGAGGCTGAGAAGCGCGGGCTGCGGGCAACAACCTGGCAGGATTGGGAACATATCGATGCTGCCGAACGGGAGCGTGGACAGCAACTAGGCAAGACCCGTGCTAAGTTCGGCCGGGTGGCGGAGATGCTCGAGGTTGTAAATTAGACTATAGACACTACTACATATACATATACATATTTCCAGTGTAAATTGTCATCATATTCTATGTCTATCATCTAACATTAAGCAACCACTTTCAAAGCTTGTATCGATAGTAAAAGCACAATAAACCCCTAGGGGAGGGCTTCAGAGCTATTCAAAGATCCAGCAAGCAAACTCCGTATGCTAACATTCCTATGAGGAATATACTTCGGAAACGCCCGATCAATCTGCTTCAGCACAGCCCACGAAACCTGCGCGTCAGAATCATACGCCTTGCCCGGCTCAAACCCACTAGTATTCAACGAATGATACAAGATAGGATGCTCGTCGAAGCTTGTCTCAGCCGACATAGAGGCCACGACCTCCCCAAACGGACTAGAGACAAAAGCATAGCCAACAGATGTAGTGAAGCTATACGCGCCAGCTAAATACGAGTAATGACCCACAGCAGCAATGTTCGACTCTGCTCTCTCCCACCAGACGAAACTCTCGTCTCTCGGGTTCCCGAGGTACGGGAATGGGGCTAAATGGAAGTTCTCCCTCTGCGCCTGCATCGGGAACGGGTAAAGAATCCGGAGAGATGGTGGATCTGGGTTATACTATTCTTATGCCAGTTAATTAACAGAATATTGCACGATTCAGTCTCAGGTTCTATAGACACCAGCAAAATAAGAAGTGACAATTATCCCGACTTGTTTTGATATCGTTTCGATGACTGGCACCACATGAAGTGGGTCTCAACGGAGAGCTGCATGTGTGCCACCAACGCTTCACACCACGATGACTGTTCTTCTTCCCCTGTGTGGAAGAGGAGCTCACACCTATCCATCATTCTCGAGACACAACTGTTGTGCAATTCGCTAATGGATTTGGCCATGTCAAGCGTTGTCTGATTGCTCCTTTGGTCCCCTCCTTTGTTTTCTCGCATAGCCACAATCGCTGCGTTCATGTACTCTCCCCTTTTGATGTCCTTCTCTAGTCCAAGCAGGTCATTCTGCAAACCCGCTATCTCATTTAGTTGACTTTGCAGCTCGCCAAAGACGCTTGGACAGAGGCCGTTTGGATGGAGTCCATTCTTGAGCAAACTGAATAGAGGGGCGATTCCAATAGTACATTCTCTGATGTGCATATATGTTGGCAGATTATTGGGTAGCTGACCTTGCTTAAACTTCCCTTCTTCAATGAATGCATCAAAGATTATACTAATTTCATGGAAAAAGTCTCTTGTCGCTGGCTTCTGGAGATATCGCTCACAATGTTCACGGAATTTTTAAACGAGGTGGGTTACCTTGGCTGTGCTTGGATGTTTGCTTGAATGTTCACAAACTAATGGATATGAACGTCATCCATAGAGTGGGTATTTATTGGTAGCACTTACTGCATCTGTCATATCTAGGGGCCTCTCCCAGTAGCATCACTGACTGACGAACGGCACATTCGATTTCATTGAGCGGCAACGTCTCCACAATATCATTCACAGCACAAAATACATCTAGCCACGCAGCCATGCATATGCGCAAATTTCGGGAGCGGCTCCTGGGAAAGAAGAGGTTGATGGTTCTGACTTCTTCTAAGGCTTGTTGTCGCAGTTTGTCCTTGTGCCTTCCAAAAGAAGGTTGCATAGCAAGTATGAACTGTGCGTGCTGGGCAGGTATATCACTGAACAGGTTTGACGTGTCGCCATCATCAGTAGTAATATAGTCTGAAGCAGCTACACTAGATATGGCATAGTGGGGTAGAGTCAACTGGTGGCTATTTAGCAATGACATTTATCTCTCCTGTGCCTTTCTTTGGATGTAGAGTTTTAGTTCTCATCTCGAACTGGACATTGACTTTTTCCAGGCAAATATGATTGCTGTAGATTGACGGCCTGCTGTCTCCTATGCCATGTTCTACCAGGGCTTTGTCATGAGACGTCATAACGAGAGGGTTTCCTTAGTGGTCAGAGGAGGCTTGATGTGGGATAAAGAAGACAAATTGAGCTATATGATATTGCTCAAGAAGCGATTGACATGCTGCATAGAGTATGCCACCTTGGGTCTTTAGTGCCAATTATATATGCCAGACACCATCTAGCACAAAGGGCCCCTTGATCCACCCTTGACGCAACCTGTGTCCGGCTGATAGAACTGGTGTTACTTGAGCAGATTCCGTAAAATATTTCTGTAGCCAAACATAGTCGCTAGCTGTTTCCCTTGCCTAATGATTGAATTTGAAAACCATGGCCACAACTTTAAAAAAGCGTTCGGCAATGGATTCTGAAATGCTCTCATCTATTTTTATGTCGAAAGAATTAGTAGTGTCGAACTATAATAACAACCCGTCGGCGCATCCAGTGGAGTTTGATAGAAGATACCGAGTAAATGACATGGAATATCCCACTGTGCCTTCTTAGCACATCTCTTCTGTGGTTCCAATTTGTGCATTAGGCACCGAAAATTCTATGTGAGGGTATAGATTCCATTGCATGATCATAGTACCCATCCGACAATCAATTAGCCGTGACATAGTCATGAAACAGCGACTCCACGCACAGAAAGAGGTAAGGGGCTGTACTCTTACGATGCCATCCACTAATTCCGATGAATAACCCGACTTCAGAGTCATAGATTACGCACCTGCGCATATGGTAACTTTAGCGAGCCACTTTTATGAAAGCATCGATAACCCTACTAGTAGCTATAAGAATGGGGTATGTGGAGCGAGCTTCGTCAATCTCCAGCTTTCTCAATGGACATTGTTCGTCGGTGGCAATGCGTTTCCTTGGTGGAAATAGATAACGCCACTGCGGTATTAAAAGACCTATTCATGTGCACCTTCGTGTCGAGGGGACTTAGACTTTGATATCATAATGTGGGGCATAAGGTGTAGAAACTTCGTTGCGGCGAGGAACATTAAGTTAAATACACAGGACTAAAAACTAAGTTGTAACCTTAACCACATGATGTCCCAAATACAATACAGTAAGTAATCTTACCATGATTTACTATTGACTGTTTACACAATTTATGTACATAGAATGTTATCATTAGCTTTCACGGATATATGAATATTAAGTTGTGCAGATACTTCTCCAAACGAACCAACCCACACCTCGCTGGTAAGTTCTCTTTTGGGTATTCATTACTTCCTGTCAGTCTTTTGTTAACCGATGTTTACTGATCAATTATAAAATCGGAGTAGTATATAGACTTCATGGTAGTAGTATGCTAATCTGGATACATCAGCAGGAGCTTGAAAAGATACATATCATGATAGTATATATATAAACATCTTCATTGGCAAAGAGTATTAACCCGCGTAGCGCATTAAGTTCTAAATCACATGCTGAATTATGTAAAGACATGAAGTTAACACTAGATATTGAAACCATGCATTTCATGATTCGTCAGAACCAATCAACAACTTGAATGACTCCTTTCCGTCATTTAAAAACCACAGTTCGACCTGTCGACCTCAGTGTAGGTCGCCTGTACCCTGCCCAGCTGTTCGGCCAATCCATTGGTCAAAGAGTTCATAGCCTGGAGACCGAGGTTGAAGCCACCGGGGGCTGCATCGATGGCGGTCACATAGATGGACTTGTCGACATTACCGGCTTGGTAGTGGAGTTGGTAGCACTTCCCACAGTTAGGGCTGTTCCATCCAGCGACGGTGGGGGCGCCTCCAATGTTAGGGAAGCTTGGAAGGGACCCGAAAGTGGAAAATCCTTGGTTGATAAGGCCGTAGACCCCGTCGGAGCAGGAGACGGTGGTGAGAGAGCTGCCAGCGACGTCATACTTCTGATCGTAGGATACAGAGATAGTTGCAGCAGCAGTAGCATCGGCGGCCTGATCCACTGGAGCAGCCAAGCTCGAGGAGAAGAGGGTGATGAGAGAAAGTGTGGTGGTGAAGAGCTTCATGTTGATAGTAGTCTTGAAGAGTTGTTTGGTTTGATAGTTAAAACAATAGAGAGATAGAGAGAGAGAAAACTGTAGTTCAAATGTTTGAAGTTTGTAGAGTAGATGAGTAGTTTCTGAGGTCTGAGAGGGTAGTCTAGTGAGTGCTGAGGTGGTTTATATAACCCAATTCCAAGAACATCCGAGGCAATAATAACGATAGCTTCGGCCACTGTTCCCGGAATACTACATTGTTATCTCATCAATGTATAGGTCACGGATTGGTTACCGGGAATAGCAACGTGATCATTGAACAATTACTTTGGGAGATTTTGAAACCGGAGCAATAGCAGGTAGCAAACACACGGGAAAGTGAGACAGTCTCCTCATCTGGTGATGTGAAGCCGGCGGAGATCAATGCGGGGGATGCAGTGTACTGGGGATTTTCCCGCCTCCCGAGCCACTCAGATAACGCCGAGTTGGACCCTACTTGAGACATACATTAGTATACCTACACTATACCTTCAGGCGTCCGCTTTTTTTCTTGCTCCGCCTACACTGATGTGGATGACACGACTGATCGGTTGGCAGGTCTATTCATAGGTCTTTCTTTTCTTGTCTGATCGAATCATGCAACGAGTCGAGGCTTCGCCGCAGAAATCCCGTGTAATAGACGGCGAATCCCCGACACTCCGAGGGTCACACCTGGCGAGTTTAGTGTACCATGATGTCATGTTATACAACATTCTTATCGGTTGAAAGAGTAGTTATGGGGTGCAAGAAAGCGGCCCACATCAATGAGAGAGGCTCTAAGAAATGGTCAAGCGGTGAGACTCTGGGATAAACAAGAATCTTTAACAGACGCCAAGCAAACAATGCCGAACATAGCACCGCCACCGAATAAGAATACTAGTATCCTAATTTTTTTTGAGATTAGTAAATATGTCGACCTAATTGCCGAACTCTAATAATATCTTCGTTGATATAATACACACATAATCCTACTCGTATAACCATATCAGTATGTCTTAAAACGTGCAGGCTCGGGACGCCCGAGGCCCGCTGCAAGTGAATAAATGGGTCATGCTACAGCGTATATCCGAACTCCGCTCGGGGGGCCTTGCATCATCTGCGAAGCGATAGTCAAGCAACACAGCAATCATTCTAAGCCACTATTCCCGCTCACAAAGAAATTTGCTATGTATCACAGCGCAATCCATCAGGAGGTCCGAGCAACAGGTGAGGATAGGCTCGTATTCCAGCAATATCTATTGCCAGTGCGACACAATGAACGGGTATCATTGCATGAGACATGCCTTTTTGTGGAAAGATATCGAGCTTCCTCATACGGTAACCATCGCAACTTGAGGTTTCTTTCTCGGAAGTCGGAAAGGGCCGACGGACATGGAGGCTACCAAGGGTTCAAAAAGCCCCCGTGCGGCTATTGACCCTCATCGATCGCTGCCAGATTGCACGGGAGTCAATTCTTCGTTTCTGCATTTTTTGGTTCATTCGCTCTGGATCTTTTGGAAGTCCAATCAAAACCCACTTTGATCATTAGTTTAGGTGTAGAACCAGGCGACCGGGACGGTTCCCTAAATAACTAAAGTTTACCCTCAGAATCAAGAACCATGGTTGAAAATCGATAGAATACAAGGAGGACATGGAGACTGGTGGGACATTATCACCGCTCTTAGACCAAACCAAGCCTTGACCATTGCGAATCAACTAAGGAGCTTTTTGAATTTTATTCTTTTCTTCCTTAAGCTTTTGAGGACTTGGGATAGTGAATGCTTGACCTCCTGACGATCGCTTTCCGTTGAGAAGAAACTTTGACACCCGGGAACAAAGTTGATGTTGTTTGATCGGGATTTTAATCTGAAGTCACGAAAAGCACAATTGCGGCAATGTTCCGGATACGGAAGGAGCAAAACAATACCTACGTATAATACGTACCTAACCTATTCCAACTCCATAGGTGTTATGTATGCCTCAGGCTCACATAGGCTTCCAGTAAACATTTCTCAAGTCAAATTTTTTTTCTTGTTCTCTTCGCTTCTCGTTATTATATACCTTCTTCTACTTCTTGCCCCAGTACATAAAACAAGGATAACCTTGCTTTTCATACATTCTTCTCAAATATATCCATCAACTCACAGGCCACTCGGCCGATACAGAATGATTAACTTACCATTATTAGTGTCATGATGCCCCGTCTGTGCGGATGTTCATGATCTAATGTATGCACTAAAGCTCTTAGACAGTGCTAGTGAAGTTCTGGACTAAAGCCAGTGGCAACGCCAATCATTACCTTTTTCACGGATATTATTGTACTGGTATTCAGGATCCAATCAAAATGAGCCATCCAGAAACAATTCAGGGATCGGGCTCCATTCCATTAAAATGTTAATGACAGGGTTGGTGCTACACGCACCCTCTATTCATAGGCCCATGCAAAATTGTCATTATATTTTCCCTCCTATCAAAAAGGGTTGCAGAAAGAGATTACTATCGGTGGGGAATACACGGAAATCGCGATGCTCGCAACTATACTTTTTACGGCGGCTTATACAGGGATCTCTTCACTTAGATGATCCTACAAAGAATGTACCCACAACAACCAGTGGAAAAATAAACAACGATCACTTCTAATTCCCTGGCTCCTGATTGCCATGTCTACGCCATGATATCACGACAAGTGGCTCTACGCTGATAGTTGACCAGTAAGAGCCTCTTCCAAAACACCGAGATCGTCCTGACCCAAACCATTGGAAACGATGATCACATACGGGAGCATTTTTTCACTCCCCGAGGATGTACTAATTGGTCAGTGGAAAGAAGGGGGGGGGGATCTCATGGCTGCTCCGAAGGTGGATCACGAATTCGCGTAAAACTATATCCAACTAACCGTCACGCTTTCCTGCTATTGGCTAATTGATGGTACCAAAAGATGGCCAACTCTGGAACCGCGAAAAGCCCCATATATTTAGTGATTTGGAGCCCTTTCCTGGCGAAGCTTGGGGTAATAAAGCTCTTATTGATGAGCTTAGACGGGACAAAGAAGAGGTCTAAAATATGGGTCAGGAACCAGACTTCAATGCCGACATCCATATAACTCCATTCCTCCCTTCCCGGGAACTGTTCAGTCGACGTCTCTCACCCACCTTTGTCTCCCCAAGAGATGAAAAATGATCGCCCTTATTCGAATGCTGCATCTTCTCAATAGTGAGGATGCTCACCAATCTCATCTTGCGGCAAGACATGTCGCTGAAGAACCCCTTCAAGGAGGCGACAAGGCGGGGTTCATTGCCATGGGTGTGATCGCTCTCTTCTCATTTGTTTCCACGCTCTGCCTTCTCGGTTTCTTGACGTATCGATTCATCTTTTGGAGAAATTACTACAAAAACCCGCTAGCGGACAATCAATACATCGTTCTTATCTACAATCTTCTTCTGATCGACCTCCAACAAGCGACTGCTTTCCTGATATGTCTCCATTGGGTTTCTAAAGGCACTGTATATTACCCGAGCGCCGCTTGTGTCTTGCAAGGCTGGTGGGTTCAGGTTGGAGATCCCGGCAGTGGTTTGTTCATTATGGCTATTGCAATGCATACCGGTGCAGTTGTCCTTCGAGGGCGACAATTGCCGTACTGGACGTTTGTGGGTTGTGTCATCGGGCTTTGGGCTTTCATTATCGTGTTAGGGTTGATTCCAGTGGGGATGTTTGGGTCTAAGACTTTTGTCATATCTGAGGCCGGATGGGTGAGTTACACGTCTAGTGCACCAAACACGGTTGCAGACAAGGACAAATGCTAATATGATATGTTGTTCCCAGTGCTGGCTCAGTTCGGATCATGAAACAGAACGTCTCTGGGTCCATTACCTTTGGATTTTTCTTTCAGAGTTTGGGACTGTGGTTCTCTACGGCATTATGTTCTTCTATCTTCGGCGCCGAATGCAACAGGCTGCACTGCTCCGGCAAGGGCACCATGACAACTTGAAGCGACTGAACCGTGTGGTCATTTACATGGTTATCTACCCTTTCGTATATCTGATTTTATCCCTGCCTCTAGCGGCGGGTCGCATGTCGACAGCCAGACATATCGCCCCCAGCAGAGCGTACTTCGCAGTAGCCGGCTCATTGATGGCACTGTCAGGGCTGGTAGACGTGATTGTGTATACACTGACCCGCCGCCACCTGCTGTTGGAAACGGAAATCAGCACATCGGACAAGATGTATGCTTATTCGAACTCGAACGCGTATCAAACGCATATTACTACCGCAACAAGAGAAACCAAAAAGATGCGGGTCGGATCTCGCCTACGCCGAGGATTACACACTATCAATGACACCATCAATGAAGGGGATTCGACTGAAGACCTACGCAAGGGCGAGATGGAAATGGCGGAAATGGCCCACGGTGTATATCAAGAGACGACCATCGAGATCTCGCACGAGCCAGCGGACCCAGACGAGTTCCATGGACATAAAAGAAGCAGTCAATGATTTACGGAGTAGACGTGGCTTAGACTTCTCCACCCTCCTTTTCCTTTATTTTTTCTTTCTTTCTTTCTTTCTTTCATTTCCTTTCACATTCATTTTTACTTTACACACCTTCTTTCCATCCCTTTTACATTTTCGTTAATACCCGCCTCCTTATTTTTTGACTCGCTGCAATCCTTACCCTTTAATTCCTCATTGAACTAATTCTGTTAATCGTTCACGACTATATAATCTTATAATGATACCATTGATGATACCCCCACATACATATTTCCAATTTTTGATCAAAATCTTTTTAATTCCTTGTGTATGAAATGCAAGTGACTTGTCATTGCGCCGGGCCGAAAATTCGGCAGTGGTTCCCATGATCCATCCGAATCACTCCCGGCATAACGATCTGCGGTATCCGACTCCACTTTAGGAAAAGCTTATTGGCTCCACCTGGTCGGATCGCATCCGATTGAAATGAACCCTAAACGCGAAGAGGAAAAGGGGCTGATGTAGCGCTGTTACCGACTCCAGTGAATCCACCGACCAAGTCAGGAAATTAACACTGTCTGCCAATGCCGAACAAATGAAAAGCCACGCAAATGACCTACATAACAGACCATACAAGATGGTTAACAAACCACCGTGTTCCCCGTGGTTCATTGTCTCCACAGGGTCCTAGACCACGTACTTCCGTACAAAGTGCATACCAACCTACCAGCGATGAACTTCCCGAAGAGGTATGTCTTGTCGACGTGGACCATTCAAATCAGCCCACTTACGGAGTATAATTTTGGAGTACCCCAAGACGCAGACTTGGGGTGCAGATTGTTACAGTCGGAGTACATCTTTCGTCTCAACTAACCCCAACGTCATATACATCGTAAGTATTAGTTTATAGCCTCCTGTCATAGCTACAGCGCCACCAACGCCTCCAAAAACAACATATTGCTTGACAATCGCACTATAAACAAACTCTAAGCCGGACAATAGCTTCACAACCAACGTCTACCAGACCGGTAAACCGTTCCACACGTTCCCTTTACCCGAGTCAGTCACAGCGGAAGCGCCGTAATCATCCGACAAGGGTCGATCCGATTAGCACATACATCCTAGACGATCTCATTTCCCCTTTAAACCGTCTTTGGTAGGAAGCACGAAGCTAATTCTCCCCGAAGCACGACATAGATAGAACCCACCACAAAAAAAAAAAAAAAAAAAAAAAAAAAAAAATTAATTGTCCTGAGCCTAACCACTCCAGGAGACTGCTACGCCGTACACAAATGATCCTGGACACACCCCTATTATTAATTAATTGCAATATGGCGACCTCCATTTTATGGCCCCCAACTGTTTCTAACTTAGAGCCTCCGGGATACCCCCCTTCTAAATATGCACGGTCGTATACACATAAGACAAAGGACAGAGAAAATCACGGAGTATATCCCCAAGTAGTCTAGGTATACTAACAAACCCAGACAAAAGCTAAATGGACAAAAAAAGAAAGGCGAAGGAATGCAAGAAACAAAACGGTAAACGGTAAAGAAAAACACAAAGAAAACCCCAACCAACACAACAGCCAACAAACATACAAAGAACATCTACGTCCAACAAGTATGCACAAAATAACTCAAAATTCATAAAGTTAATCCCTTCTCGTAATAACGGGGCTGTATACGAGGCGAGAATCCCAACTAGGTATTCCCATTTACCTAGGTAATTAATTCATATATTTACCCTGGAAAGGGTTAATGTCGGCGTTTTACCAATTGCCCGCTTTAAGGGTCGAGTCGTCGAGATGGGTTATTTTTGGGGATTATTGTGGGCTTGAGTTTTGGGTGGCTGTGTTGGGGTGCATATCATGTAGTTATTTTGGGATGAGTGGTGGATACCTAGGAGGGAAAACCTGTTACGCTGTGCTTGTATTATGGGGTAGGGTTCGGGGTTTGCCATATGTTGTTAGCTTTGCTTCTAATTGTATTTGTGATGTTTGCATTTCATCGCTGGATTCTTACGTCCTAAACAGGGAGTTGTGTCTGTACTGAGAATGCTGTCTGAGTATTGGTGTTTGGGGTGTCATATGCTACATGCTCAACACTGATTCATGGGGTTGCCGTCAGTCATGGATACACTGGTTGACCGTTGCTCATCAAATTGTTCTGGGATTCATGCTGACACGAGAAAATAGAAATGAATTTTTATATGTGCCGATACCTTCATACAAGACTGAAATCATTCGCCCATAGCCCAATCAACATGATTATTGGAAATAACGCAAGAAATCGCAACTCGGAGAATTAGAGAGGAATATTCTGAGTAGCATAGCATACAAATGCAGAAGAATCTACTTGTTCTTAGTTCCAGTGCCACCTCAAAGGATGTGCGGGATCCACGGTCGGTCTATAGCATTACTCGTCTGTCGCCTCCTCAACCCGAGGAGCAAGATCACGCTTGACGGCGCCTGAAGTATCGGGGGCTGCGGTCGCTGTGGTGGTTGCCGAGGGGGCCGAATCTGCTGCGGGAGCTGCATTGGACGCGTCGCCGGAAGGCTTCTTGGACTTTTTCTTCTTCTTGTTCTAGTCGAAAGAATGTTAGAGGGATTCATGAAGATGAAGAATGCTGCAGACATACCTCTTGCCAGCCCCACAGAGGCTTGAAACTATCGACAAAGCCAACATCTTCAAATAGGTTGGGGAACAACCAAAGACCGGGAGGAACCGCAAAGACCGTGATGCAGAATAAGATCAGACGGAAGATCGACATGGCGAAGAACAGTCCTAGCAGACCCATCATGCCGACACTCAAGTACCAGACACCCTGTCTCATCACCATGGGCCACAAGGGGAAAAGAACAACCGCAAAGATACCGGCCACAACAGCAGCGGCCATGGCTTTCTGCTTCCATTGTGGGCCCTCATACAGCCACACGTAGTGCATCATCGAGTCAGTTTCCTGGTGCTGCTCAATCTTGACCGTCCACAATCCCTTGACGCGATTCTTCGGCTTGGCGTGATTATGGCCCGCATGCGGATCGACCTTGGACACCCGTAGAGCAAGAAGCGATAGCGGAAGAAGTTTGAAGACATTCTCCGCCGAGGCACGGTCGGTCACCGGGGGCAAGAGGGAGTTCTTTTTCGCAGCCGCCTTAGCATAAGCGGGAGATTCTAGGGCGCGAATAGCACGTTTCACTGCAGTAGGCTGGTTAGTGATAATGTAGACCACTAATGCGATGGGAGATGAGGAACGCACCTTTGAACATATCCTTTCTCTGACCGTCCATGATACATGTTCTCGTTTTCAGGTTTTGGTTTTTCAAGAACTGCGCAACCGCGATGGCTTTCGGATCGGGAGGATTGTTTGGGTTCACGGGAACCTGGTGGGTGGTCTGTTGCGGTTGACCTTGCTGAGGTGCAGGCTGTCCAGGCTGTCCAGGTTGTCCTGGCTGTGGAGATCCTTGACCCTGTTGTTGGGCTTCGACCTGCCTCTGGTGCGCAGCGAGGGCTCGCATTCTGAGTTGAGTGACGTATTGTTCAGTGGTCATGCCGTGCTTCGCAGCTTCGGCGTTGAGTTGTTCGCGCTGCTGTTTGGCAAATTCCTCAGGAGTCATACCCCGTCTTGCAGCTTCAGCAGCGAATTGTTGCTGCATGGCAGCAATTTGCTGGGGGGACGGCTGGCCGGGCGCGGCCATTTTTTTTTCTGAATTCACGGGTGCAACAAAGAACTTAGAGAACAAAGAAGTGAATCGATTTATTAGTTTCCTTGTGATTTGGAAGAATCAGAATGTAAATGAAGGGAGGGAAGGTTAAAAAAAAAAAGGTGAAAAATTCTCCAACCAGGGAGAAAATGAGAGTAAAGTGAAATAAGATGAAACGAGAGAAGTTCAAAAGGTGAGGTTGATTAACTGATTGGGAAGTGGACAGATTAACTTTCTCAAAAGGGTTTGGCTCCGAGTCCCATGCCACCGCCTTCTCCATCGAGACAAGTTCGAACGTCTTATCTCTCAAGCTCCATACTCCATACTCCATACCCTCGAACCCAGATCAACCCTCATTTTCATATACCCCACAACTGGGCCATGTGTCCGTTTCCCCATCACTCGAGAGCCCATTCGAGAGCCCATTAATCATCCAATTCTCATGTCATTAAGCTTCAATCCTGATTCCTCGTCCCTGATCAATACCAGATGGGCATCTATATTCCTCGTGAGTTATACATGTACCATTTTCCCTTTTCTTATCTGAAACACGCTGTGGATAAGTATCGTTACATACTTAGTAAACTTGTTCAACTCGCTAATTACCAACGCTTAGAGTGAGAGAGATGTAGCCGGTCAAATCCCCATCAATTTTGTTACAAACTCCGGTGTATCTCTGGCAGCAGCATGCTTTGGCAACAAAACGTTCGAAACGCGATCTGCTGAACGATGCATCTCGAATTTATTGGAGGGTGCATATCGTCGCTTTATCGTTGACTTGTACTGGTCCGTGGAGTCGCGCACTTGGTCATTTTGCCCCGTGTCCATTCCGAAAAATGCCCCAGTGGTTACCGTTTCCACGACAGCAACGTCGACCCCAACTACAACCGTCACTGCAACTCAAAGTACAGCCACAGTGCTTGCGCCATCGTCTGGATCTACCGTCTATCAATTAGGGTCGTATCGATGCTCAGACAAGCTCGATCTATCAAGTCTGATTGACATATTCCAAGACTACTTCAAACAAACAACGTCACAGTTGAATGTTTATATTAGATATATAACGTTCAATCTGCATGTTGCGGCCAGTGCTTCGACTCCGAACCAGGCCGCTCGGAAGATTTCCGGTGCCGAATTGCCATCTTCCTCGGAACGCGTCGATACCATGATGGATGATCGCCTGTTCAATTATATTTATACCCTGTCGCAGTTGGAGAAGGAGCGCAGTAACTTGAACCAATCTTGGTATGAAGTCGATGATGGGTACAAACCAATCACGGAATACTTCACGATTCATGAGCTCTCGGATGGCTCACAAAGCACCCCAGACGGTTGGCCCGGCACCAAATATGTGCAGCTAGCGAAAGAGCGTCGTCTCCTCCTCGAATACGGCACTGTGGACCCACAGTTGGAAGTATACAACCTGACCTCAGGGGAAAATTCGGCTATATTTCCCCCCGGATACTTGACTTCCGGACTATCGGTATCTGCGGCTGCTAACGGAGGCTTGGACTTTGACTGCTTGTATGATGCAGATGCTTACGAGGTATCTCAGGTTAACGGGTCTTGGGCAGTATCCAATAGCCTTCCTATGCCTGTAGGCTTAAACGAAACACACGCCTTGCGTGAACTATCTGACAAAGTTGTAAACTTAACAGCATGCGGGTTGACGCCCATATTAAATAGCACTCTATTCAATAAGACTGCCGACAATGCAGCTATACTTTATGAGAACATCTCCCTGGCATCCACGTGGGCGTGGGCAGATGGAGAGCCTCGGGGTGCCGATGTCGGCGATAACATCAACTCGCCTAAATACGACCGATGCGCAGTTATGGACGTCTCGCTCGGGGGCCACTGGCGCGTCGCTAACTGCACCGACGTACGGCGCGCTGCCTGCCGGGTCGGCAATCTACCGTACACCTGGACACTATCCAATGCATCATATAACTACGGCAATGCTTATTCTAATGCATGCCCGGAAAACACAACTTTCGGTGTTCCTCGCACCGGTCTTGAAAACACCTACCTCTATCGCTACCTTTTAACCCAGCCAATCGATGTCGTGGACCCTTCATCACCGGATCAGGTAAAGCGTGAGATATGGCTAGACTTCAACTCTCGAGACATTACGTCTTGCTGGGTGACTGGTGGACCCGATGCGCAGTGTCCTTACGCCTCCGACCCGGGACAGTTGCGAAGACGAACGGTTCTCGTTGCAGCGATTGCAGGTATCGTAATCTGCATTATAACCGCATTGACATTGTTCGTCAAGTGCAATGCCAACCGACGGAACTCGAGACG
Source organism: Aspergillus avenaceus (assembly GCA_009193465.1). Taxonomy (NCBI): domain Eukaryota; kingdom Fungi; phylum Ascomycota; class Eurotiomycetes; order Eurotiales; family Aspergillaceae; genus Aspergillus; species Aspergillus avenaceus. The sequence continues at coordinate 32,840 of ML742296.1, forward strand.
TGGAAAGCGGATTATTCATGGATGGGAGTATGAGGGAGTTCCCTCTTAACGCTGGGGTTAGACGTCCAAGCATTTATGTATATAGCATGTGATACCCCTTGAGTACATATTTGTATAAATAGGTATATGTATATACTATTATCTTCCTCAACCTAGGAATGTTCAAGAAACCCGACTCTCCAAGGTAACAAAGCAACACATCTTTCTATTCACATAAAAAACCAACAACCAAATAAATAGTTTTCAACAGATCTACTTTTCTAAAAAATGTCGGGCAAAATCTCCAACCCTTTAACCCCTAACCCACTCCATACACATGATCAAAAGATAACACTCAGAGCACCAATCCAACATAGTGAATGTATAAGATAAAGAGAAAGACAGAAGCAAAGAGAATATTGAAATAAACAGATGAAAAAAAAAAAGGTGAGCCACATAAACCTGGTATATGGTTATATACAAGGGGCATAAAATTATAAAACAAGCAAGAAGGTCAATCAATCGTATGTAAAGCAATTGACAGCGTGGGATATACATCTTGAATCGTTCATCGCTGTGCGTTGAGAATATTGACAAAGAGGGACAGCTTTTTTTTTTCTCTTTTAGGGGATGGCATTATTATGGGGTGAATAGATTGGAGACTGGAGGTGAAAGAAAAGGGAGAGTAATGCATAAGAAACTGGACAGAGGAAAGATAATGCTATATGTAAAAAAAAAGGAAATTCTTCTGATCGCTTGAATGCAGTGTGGTATAAAGCTTTTTGATTAGACAGTGACCGACTGTCAAAGCCGGAGAAGAAGAGTGAGAATCGGAAGTGTTGTGAGATGTAAGGAGTGGATATCTTCGTGTGTCGTTTGCATAATTCCAGTATTAGTCCTGTCGGACACGATAGATGGAGGTTTCATGGGTATCTAGATTCCGTTGACAACCCTTGGATGACGAGAACCAAGACTTTGTGTTTGCAGAGGAACAGGTTTGGAGGCAGGTACGGGAGTAAGGCGGCCGGAGTTTGCTAAGCTTTTCCGGCGGAGTCGGGGCCCTTTCATCGGTGGTGGCGATGCGCATGTACGTGGGTCCGGGAATTGCTCCACTATGTCGGGAAGAGATTGTTCAATTGAAGAAGGGATCTTGGGCAAGGGACAATCGGGAGGAGGAACTGCGGGAGGCCCTGACAGTCCAGGCATACTTTTACGACGCAGCATAGGCCCGGTTGGGACCCGGTTCGAACCAGGGGAAGGGAAAACGGAGACCCGTTGACGTTGCTCTCGACGAGATGAGGGGTCTCCAGTCGGCGGAGGCGACTGTGCGAATTGGTGATGAGTGCCAGTTTCGCGATCTACAATGCTAGAAGGACGTGAGGACTGCGACGCGTTCGATGATGCTATGGCAGGCTTGGGCACTCGCGAAGCAAGATGGAGCTTGGCGTCCTGGTTCTGTGTTTCGCCGAGAGAATCTTCGGAAGTCGATATGCGTGATGACCTTCTCTGCGAGGAATCACGGAATGGGACCATGGGTTCATGCGACTCGCTCGCCGCGAAGCTATCAATACTCTTGATAGGGGAATGTGGTGGAGACGGAAAGGCGGATATCGGATCGGATTGAGCTGCTTCATCTTTAAGGGAAGGAGCCCGAGAAAGATGCGGGAACTGGCCCATCCTTGCCGTAAATCTCTTGCTAAACGAGGGAACACTAAAGTTCGGGGCCGGTGGTGAAGCGCTTCTCAGGATGGGGTCAGGAAACATAGTCAATGATTGGGGAATAATAGGCGTCTCCACGATCGTTGGAGGTTTGGACTCTTGCACCTTGAATGTGGGGCTTCGGGGCGGTCCGTCCAGGGCGGCCAACCCGGTCGAGATGACACTTCCGTTAGGTGTTGAACTACCAGGATTTACCGAGTAGAAGCGTGCCTGACCGCTTACCGGCGATGTGATCTCTGTTTGTGTCGTGGACATGGTTTCGGAACGAGACTCCGGAGTAGGCTGTGTGACCAACGACCGGCGCTTGAGTGACACATACGAGCTCCGGCGAGACTGGTCTGTAGTAGACTCTTTGTCGTCGACGCCCACCGTTGATTGGGGCTGCAAGAATGTCTGAGAAAATCGGTTCGGATCCTTTCTTACCATTTGTCGGGTACTGGGTTTAGCTTCCAAATCATCCGCAATGTCGTCATCGCCTGCTCTCTCCGAGACATACTTCTTCCCTCCCCGCGCTTCAATCAAAGCCCTCACCGAGAGAAGCCACGAACTCATGTCTTCTGGTGCGTTAAACACTAGAAGGAGGCTTCGGGTCAAGCGTCGGGCACTAGACCGATGAAACCCCAGGCGGGAGAACAGAGGTCGATGCACGTCAGCCGAGGCCGTGTTATTTTCATCAGTGACTTGCGATATCTGCAAGACCCAGTGTTTCCCGGGAATGGCATCACTGGCGAACGCTACAGACTTTGGACCCAGCTGCAACATTTTCTCCGGTAATCGGTCATACTTTCCACTACCGGTGTACTGCAGGATATACCCTGCGGTGACCAAGACATAGATCTTCTCCGACCAATCGGACTTGCCAATCGTCTCAGATAAAGTGCGCATGTGCTTCTTCTTCTCCTTGCTTTCTTTCTTACGAGCACCGGCATTCTCCGTTTGGCTGGATTCATTTTGAGCTTTGCTGTTCTTCGCAGCTGAAGTAGCTTGAACCCGCAGAATGGAATCGGCGGAGAGAGAAGGAACTAGAAGAGTGTCATGCTTGATGGCTTGCGGATAAGCCTGAAAGAGCGGAGGAGGTTTCCAGCCAATCTCGCCCGCGGCTGACTTATCATCGCTCGGTTTTTGGCGGGACTTTGAATTTTTCGATGCTTTAAGGGGTTCCGACGTAGGGGAGGTCACAGTCGTTGGCGTTGAAAAGGTTGTCTTCGGCGTGGCAAGAGTCGGTGAGGTCGGTGCAGGGGGTCTGGCGGTGGGCTGTAAGACCGAGTCCTGCCCCTCCTCGATACCAGAGAGCTTGGCGTCGTTCCCATCCTTGGGCAGTTTTTCGCGACTGAAGATACTGCGCAAACCCGATTTCGATGACTGGCGCTTAACCGGAGTCTGCTGCAATGGGACACGTTCACCGGTATCGCTATCGTTCTGGTACTCCTCCGGCCGTGGGCGATTGGGACGAGTCGGAATGATTGCCGGTCGCGCCCCTGGACGGCTGAAATTGGTTTGTAAGGGGGTCAAAGACTGACCTCTCCGCTCGCTGACCGATGACTTAGAGGACTGGGTATTTGCGGTCATTATGCTGTCTTCGTTCGACAGCTCTCTCCCCTTTGTTGACCCCGAACCGGGTGACTCTTTGCTCAAACTAGGAGATGCGAGGCTCACTCCCACATGCACTTTGGTGCGCAATTGTATGCCGTCGGCAAGTCAGCGATAGAAACTGGTGAGCGAGATGCGATTGATTTAAACCGAGGGGTGTTTAAAAAGGAATGACGAAATCAAAAGAAAGTGTGGTTCACGGTAGGTCTTTTTGCTCCACAAAAGGTGGTGGGAAAATTGGCATTGCAGTATCGTAAGGACCCACGGTGGTTTCTAGACAGAGCATTGATCACCAACCATGAACATAAAAAGATAATGTGATATCAGAACAGATATTTGAGAGATCAACCCCAGAGTACAAAAGGATCGTCTAACGGCCCGAATCGCGTTGTGCGTTAGATAAATGAAGGAATCTCGACTTGTGCGCCGACACGGTAGATCAATGAGTAAACAGACTACTCGGTCAAACAGACTGAGGTCATTTTTACCCAAAGTGATCTATATCTAATTGGTCAGGGTTTGAAAATAGAGACAAAGTATGTAGGGGGGTGGTAGAGGAAGGTTGAGAAGGGTTAAACAAAAAAAAAAAAAAAAAAAAAAAAAAAAAAAAAAAAAAAAAAAAAAAAAAAAAAAAAAAAAAAAAAAAAAAAAAGAAGATGGA